>JBBPLT010000012.1:0-182351 GCA_038089955.1 Strobilomyces dryophilus | reverse complement strand
AGCACCGACAGTCATTCGATACACATCGTGATCACCCAATACATGTAGATAGTATCCTATATAATATCAAATTTTATCGTCCTGTGCATTGAGAGCTTGGACACACGGCTCCGAATCGCGCTGACCACGACTATATCGCGCGCACTCGACCGAAAAATCGCGCACCCTAGTGCTAAATCGCGCGCTTCCCACGAAAAAAAACGCGCAGATTTTTTCGGCAGTTGGAGCTCCATATCACAGAGTGGTCACATAACGTACGCAGATTCAGCCTTATGTTGCTCTGTTCACTAGCGCACGCTAACTCTCGAAGAACACAAGTGTATGTGGCATTGACAGCAGTCTCTGCAATCGACAAAAGCATACAATCAATACATTAGACAGACGATCTCCACGGTATTTTGCTAGCCGCCGATCAAGCCGCCGAAGGAGCATCGTACAAAACGACCATGGTTGACGGCCAAGGGGTGCGGAATTGGCGTGCATCCAGGTACACGTAACGCAAGTCCTTGAGCGAGCTGTCCTGGAATCGTTGGAGCTCACCAGACCGACCAGGTCCACGGCGGACATTATCGAGGGATAGGATGCTGCGAAGTACTTGCACGACGAGTTTAGGGGGAGTATCTGCTCCAACTACCTTGAAGGCAGCCTCTGCTCGCAGGTATCGTTCACGCGGAGTACGAGTCGCATCAAAGGTGGTGGGTTTTGGGAATGCTTCCGCCTACACCAAGATCAGAGAATTGGAATTTGAATTTCACGCGACCTGCTCACGTTCATACCGGCGCTAGCCACGTTCAAGAAGAGCTGTTCGCCTTGCTGAACGGAAAGAGAACCAACCGCGTGGGTTTTCTTGGCCACGTAAGTCACCCCAGCGAAAGGAGGGTCGATTCCTGCAGGCAAAGGTTACAAGGGTTGTTTCAGTGTTCAATGACGTGACTAACTCAATGCCTCAATGACATATGCTTCGAGACCAGAGGTGTCCTTGACATCGGAACTCCTCGCCTGCGTAAGGAAGGTCGCATGCTCCTCGGAGTTGAGGAGGAGGTTGACCACATTCGTCAGGGCTTAACAATGGTCAATTAAATCGGCCTAGCGTCCACATCGGACGACCACCTACCGAGCGATACTTCAACAGTCACACCAACCAGTAGAGCCAAGATCTCATTGACGACCTGCTCATTAGAGTGGCCAAGCTCAAAGAGGCGCTTCAATAGCTCGTTATGGCTGCTCTTCTTTTTACCGAACATAGTTCCAAATAATCCAGCTATGGAAATCTACAGGAAGTGTAAGGGCAGAGGTTTTGGACGACCAGAAAAACTCACCCGGGACCCGGCAATACCAAAAGATGCCTTGATGTGCTGGGACAACTCTTCGACGTGTCCCTGAACCTTCTGTCTTGTTACCATGTACTTGCCAGGTTCAATATCTAGGAAGATGAATCTATGCACTTGCTTAGTTACACAACAAAGAACGCTCGAGTGACAAATCCCTACTGATATATTTCGCCAAGTATGTTGTACAATTCCTGGGGGGTATAGACGCCAGATTGATGTGGCTTCTCTTTGAGCGGTATACCAGCCTGAAAATCATGAGGGGATAGCTTGGTTTCAGAAAAACGGTACTCACCACTTCTGAGGCTGCCCAGTAGACAGGAACAAGTTTCAACACATCACCAACAATGTTTACGCCCTTTGTGTTCGTGCCGATCAATGGGTAGGAGGCAGCAGAAATCAATTCAGTAGTTTTCTTGTGGAAGTACTGCCCAATCCTCTCAATCGCTTCGGATGACGGAACCAATGCACTAATGAATTCTTTCTGTACTTGAGCAGCATCGGCCGACGCAGAGAAAAAGCTACAGTGACTGAGCATCAGACTCCGAGAAATAACAATGATAGATAGTATATACTCACCCTTTCCCTTTGACGACCTCACCGGCACGGCGCTCGGACGTTGAAGCGAAGTTCTCTGAATCCCTGAGAACCTCACCAACTTCAACATAGCTAGCAACGGTGGTAGGTGGGACACATCTCTTAGGGCGTTCCAATGAATAGTCGTCCAGCTTCCCCAGGTCCTTCAGGTTCTTCTCCATAGCCTCCGGGTGCATAAGAGGGAACCAAGTGTACACCGACTTCTCGTCGTAATCATTTGGGAGAGTACGCAGGAGTAGCCGTCCTAGGGTGGAGCCGAAGCCCCAACCATTAGGATCACGCTGACAATCAGCAAAGCCCCATGCAGTCAAGTTGTAAGGGGTAAAGTCCTCTGTGAAAAATCGGTCCCCACGCGTCAGGGCGATCGCATCTGAAAGGATGGCGCGAGAAATGGTATAACCAGGGCAGAGACCTGCGCCTTCGATCACCGGTTTGGTATCTTCAGCTTGTAAACCAACATATAACTCCAAGTTATCAATGTGCCCGTAAAGTTTCTCAGCTGCTTCAGCAACCTTCTTGTTTGGGTTCCATTCCTCGAAACTAGAGTACGCTAGACGTCACGTGTGCTTAGCCGTGAATTAGGAGCAGCTTTGCACAAATACATACTTTTGAGGCCAAGGAATTTTCGGAAATCGTTAAGCGAGCAAACACCCCAAGTGCGATTGGCCTCAATACCCATGATCTCATGAAGCCTCATGACTGCGGGGGTACCACGAGCACCGAACGCCGCAGCATGATGGGATGTACTAGAAATATATATCAGTTGTCGCACATCTCGTGCGGAGGTTACGCACGAATCCTGCAAGATTTTCGCGAGATCCTGATCCCTGAACGAGCCATCCTGGCGCTCCAACCTACGCAGAAGTTAGCGACACAATACTGAATTGATAACATAACTCACCCATCGATTGTCCAGTGGTCAACACTAGGCTGAAGGGCCTCAAGTTTGGCCGCAGTCTTGTAGAACTCTGCCTTAGTCATTTGCTCAAGATCCTTTCCAGGAAAATGCTGTTCAAACTGATGCTTGATCCACCTCTCATCTTCGGCAGAAGTAGTCGCATGCCATCTGTACAAACAATTGAACTAACCAAAACTGGTCAGCTTTACAGTAGTAAAAAAAAAAGGATATCAAACCTCGACACTGCATGCATTGCCGCGACCACGCTCGAACAACTGATGATCGTTAGTACGGATTTCGTTGAAAGGTTCTAAACTCCAGCTAGAGCCTTTTCGAACAAGGCCCAGAATGGTAGAGAAGTAATCGGAAAATACGACCATAGCGAACCAGCTACTGTTACAGAGACGTGCGATCTGGAAGATTTCTACGAGCATTATTCTTAGATAAAATACCAGGAGAATGCTGAACTGGCGGACCTTCTTCTTGTTTCAGTAGCTCGGGAGAGTTGGGCGCCAAAGTGGATGGATCTTTCCAAGTTCCTCGCTCATTGATCTCTAGGAGACGACGAGCAATATACTACCGCCGATATCACATATATGGTTGAGACCTCCGTTAACGTAAACTTACATTGTGGTTGCGATTGAACAGGACAAGCAGCACTGCAGTGGCAGGGGGGAGGAGAAGTAAACGATCTTCTGCAAAGGTATCGGGATGTAGAAGGCCTCGGCCATTCTTGAATCGAACCTGGGTGACATGTCAAGTTACCCGTATGCCTTTAACACAGAAACAGTACCTTGTCTTGCATGGTCTGATCATTACCGTACAGAGGAGCGAGATCAACATAACCAGAAGTCATATTAATGTTTGGATTTCTGTGATCAGTTCGGAAGACACTATGAATGACGAGGGCCGCAAAGGAAAACATCAAAGACGACAAGCCAGCAGGGTGCTTTCGGAACTAGAAACGCATCGTCATTATCGGATGACACTATCCTGAAGGACTTACCTCGTCCCGACGAAGTAATGTATCAAATACTAGACCAGCATCAGGCATTTGATTGCTCGGAAGAGGGTTAGCCTGCTGCACCGAACGTGCGTAAGGCGTTCCGGCCTTGCCCAGGTTAGGATAATCCGGGTTGTTGTTAGACCCGTCCGCTGTGCGGAATGCGTGTTCAGGACCGACATACGTTGCGGGAGGATGGGAGAGATCATTATACACTGTGGGTTGGTATGAATAACAGAAATAGGTGACACTCGAGGGAATACCTACATGTCTTGATGACGAAGCTCTGAGCAAGGTCTTGGAGTTTGCCTGAGGGGTGATTGGCCATGAAACTCAAGATATGCTCGAGCTACATTATGAAAGGTGAAGGTCACCGAGCGTGGACAGACCTGACCGGAGTTAGAAACTTACTACCATCTTCCGGTCATCGATCGCACCCGAGTGCTCGACGAGGTCCAGGACAGAAGACTGCAAATAATATTGAATCAACTTCCAAGATCTCACAGACATGGCTTACGAGCGTCGATTCATTTATGTCCTCAGCCCCGCGCTTCATCTATACTCATGTGAACACAGCATGTTTGCGACACCTAAATATTGTTAACGCACCAGGTCTTTGACGGCAGCTAGGGCTTTGGTTGTGGCTGAATCGATCGGCGATGGTGTCGCACCATATTCGGCGACAGGCGACGCCTGGCCACTCTGAATAAGCATGGCGATGTGCAAGACAAGAGAACGGAGAAACTCACAGGTTGGCTCCTGGCGGAAAACCGCGACGAAAGGGACCTGTTGAGGGCAGACATGGCAGTCGGGTGAAGAGAAGGGCAAGGATGGTTGCACTGCTACTTATAGCTCACGAAATGATGGCTGGTACCGAGAAAGGATGAATGAACGCCCGTCCAACCGAACAGCGTGATTTGGGAAACGTAATTCCCGCGTCTGTCTTCTATAGTAGCGTAATGACCGGCTATTAGCCCCCGCCGCCGCACTGTGGAAGATCCCTGTGACAGCGGTCGGCGCAACATCGCAGCTGATGCGGCATTCCACAGAATCCCACACATGGTACCTGTGACCTGTCACTGGGTCAGCTTTTGCGTTCGAAGCAGTTGTGTTGCTGGGAGCACCGTTAGGCGCATCAGAAGCGATCCCGAAGTAGTCCGAGTGGTACAAACTTGAGGGCACACTGTACGTAATAAGATGGGAATTTCAAGTACTGACGCTTTCCTGCCCACGCTCGTTCAATCACCTGTCTAGGATGGATTCTTCTGAACTTTATCAAATCAAGCAACAGTTCACTCTCAGCGCATATCCCGCCCTCCTCGAGACGCCCGTACCCGACTCCTCATCCCCAGACTACGCTCCAACCATCGTTTACAAGGCCCGTGCTCATCTCGCCGCTGGTGATTCAGTATCCGCTCTTGCTTTGATCCCAAACGGCTCGGACAATGTCGCTTTTCGCGCCATCGCTGCGCTAGCACAGGGTGACGAAGGTCTTGAGACTCTCCGCGACCTTTGCGTTGAGACTGAAGCTGAAGGGGATGAGCACGTCGAGCAGTGGGAAAAGGACGTCGTTGCTTTGTTGGCAGCTACAGCATTCATTCGCGCGGGCGAGCTCGAGGAGGCTCTCGAGACTTTGCGCGATCCAGCCGCTGGCGGAAACGAATCGTAAGCAACCCTATCGATCCCATCGATTCCCCTTGAGCCGATGCATGTTTCCGCAGGTCTGCTGCCCTCGTCCACATTTATTTATCACTTTCCCGACCAGCCACTGCTCGAAAGCTGTTGTCGACCGCGCTGCAAGCCAATCCAGACGCTCTCGTGTTACAGTTGTCCGAGGCCGCTATATCCCTTGCTACTGGTGCCCAGGGAACAAGCAGTATGTCATATTCTCAAGTTTGTCCCTCAGCTCACTTCAGTCACCAGTGGAGCCATATGCATCAGCTTTATCTTTTTATACCGAACAGCTAGCAAATCCCTCCGTGTCGTCAGCTTCGCTGCTCGTTGGAAGGGGTGTGGTGCGCATCTTGCGCGGTGAGTTGGCCGCTGCACGAAGCGATCTCGAAGAAGCCGAGGGCATCTTGTCCCGTTTACAAACCGATCGCGGAATGGACGAAGTCCTTGCCGCGATGACCGTCGTCTCTGGTCTGGGTGCAGGAAAGCGCGACGAGGCGGAAGAGCTCTGGAGGTGAGCCAACCCACATTGGTCCACAGTTCCGACGGAATATCTTGATGGCTCGTCTCCGTCGTAGTCGGCTCTCAAGCCGATATCCCTCGCACCCAATGGTTACGGACCTCTACTCCAAAGCAAACCTTTTTGATTCGTGTGCCACGAAATTCGAGATACCACCACGCGCTGCGGTCGCTACTTCGTGATCGTCGCGACAAAAATGGCCTATGTGTGTGGAGTGGTAAATGAATGCTTGAAGAAGTGGGAGGGGTAGCGACTTGTAGCCTGTGTAATCACTTTCCGTTGGGTTGCTCAAAAGGATTCAATACACCACAGCTCAGGTTCAACTGTCTACGCCTCACGCCGAGATTCGTTAATACCGTCGTTCTTTACTTGCGGCGGGTCACGGGGATATATCAGTTGCCACAGATCCTGGGCAACCCCTTCTACGGTATACGCGAGTCGTTGTGGTTTGATCAATCCTAAGTACCTGTCGGTCATCCCGGTCCGGTAAAGTAAAGCTCTGGAGTCTGCTGACCAAGGCTACTGGTACCGTTCGACTGATCCCAAGCCTGAGTCCACTGAGGCATATAGATACAGTTCACATCAAATCGATGGTCGACGAAGCCTCTTTTACAGCAATGCAGGCTGCCGACGGTGGTTTTGCCGATGTCTACGACCCCCGCAAAGTCCTTGATGACCCTTCTTTTCGTGTCCTCGGGCCAGACGAGAGACCCTCTCCGGATACTAATATCGCAGCGTTCTACAATCCCGGTCACGAAATCCATCTTGTCGAGAAGCCACGTCCTAAGCCTGGCCCTGGTCAGGTCTTGGTGCACGTACGCGCTACGGGAATTTGTGGGTATGTGCGATTGCCACTCGAACACGCTCTTCGTGCGGATGTCTGGTGCGTTAACAGGAGCGATGTGCACTTTTGGAAACATGGTCGTATAGGTGACTCTATGGTCGTGACTGATGAAGTGAGTTCGTCAATTCTTGCCCGTGGGTGTGTCACTTCCTCCAAGTAATGTACTGCCCAGTGTGGCTCTGGCCATGAGTCTGCTGGCGAAGTCGTGGAGGTTGGGGAAGGTGTTATGCAGTGGAAAGTAGGCAAGTATGCACCGCGACATAAGTTGGTGATCCAGCCCGATTAACGGGTTCTTCAGGTGATCGCGTCGCGATCGAAGCAGGTGTCCCTTGCTCCAAGCCATCGTGCGACTACTGTAGGATCGGCAAGTATAATGCTTGTGCGCATCATGTCGTGTGCTAGGTATCCCGCAATATTAACACAAAAAATGCAGGCCCCGACGTTGTTTTCTTCTCGACCCCACCTTTCCACGGTATGTCACACCATGGGGAGGTACATATTAATACCGTATCGTGCTTGATAGGGACGCTCACTCGATGGCACCTCCATCCTGCTGAATGGCTTCACCGTCTGCCCGATTCGGTTTCGTTCGAGGAGGGTGCGTTGTGCGAGCCTCTGGCCGTTGCATTGGCCGGTATTGAACGCAGCGGCCTCCGTCTCGGTGACCCAACGCTTATCTGGTACATCACGCTCAACAATATTCGCCATCCTATCTCTCTGATGACTTATCAGCGGTGCTGGACCGATCGGTTTAATTTCCTTGCTTTCTGCCAGAGCGGCAGGTGCGGAACCTATTGTTATCACAGACTTGTTCGAAAGTCGCCTCGAGTTCGCCAAGAAGATGGTCCCTGGCGTCCGTACCCTGCTCATCGAACGAGGATCGACGCCAAAAGATTCCGCCGAGAAAATCAAAGCCGCGGCTGAAGGGCCTATCAAGCTTGCTCTCGAATGTTCTGGCGTCGAGAATAGTATACGCACTGCCATGTATGTGAGTAGGGATGAATCTCCACAAGTAAAATCTTAGTCGCAAGGAAATAATATGCAGTCTGCGCAATTCGGCGGCAAGGTTTTCATCATTGGAGTTGGTCAGAACGAACAAGCGGTAATGCATTGCACAAGCATTGTATCATTATCTTACATAACTTTGACAGTTCCCATTCATGCATCTCAGTGCGAACGAAATCGATGTCAGCTTTCAATACCGTTATGCAAACCAGGTCAAGCCATGATTTAATCCCATTCGACCATCTACCGACACTAATGGGCCTTTTCAGTACCAAAAAGCGATTAGACTCGTAGCAGGCGGTCTCATCAACCTCAAGCCCCTTGTCACGCATCGGTTCAAGCTTGAAGATGCCGTATCCGCATTTCATGTCGCGGCAGACCCCGTACAGGGTGCAATCAAAGTTCAGATCCATGATTGACCAAGCCTAAGCTAATCAGAATGCAATTCTCGTAATTTCTTCCGGAGTGCAAGGAAAATGGGGGTGAAATTGTCATCAGTACTTATGTTGTATTCGAAGAATCGCACGGGTACATAATGGGTTGGAAGCCTCGGTCACGTGATCATCTTTATTGGAAACTCGAACTAATGCTGCCTCTTCACTGTACACGTTCTCCTTCACATATAACCCAAAGGCCGCCATGGCGAGCCCCGCTAAAATTCGTCAACGAAAGACAATAGGCGCTCCTCCGCGTGCGGAAAGCTACGATAGAGACGATGAGGATCATGTTAACGCGCTCTACCGCAATCCAGTAAGTGTTTGTGGCTCTGTCTTGGTATGCAAGCCGATTTTCGCAGCACACCCGAAGTGCGTTCGAGCAGGCTTTGGACACCCCACAGGCAAGTGCTGCAGTCGTGGGTGTCCTCACGGCCGTCGCCTTCATACTACGATTCTACAAAATCAACCAACCAGAACAAGTAGTGTACGTCTGTCCCTGAGGTTAATTTCTCTCATATTTTAAACCCATACATGCATTAGCTTCGATGAAGTGCACTTTGGCAAGTTTGCCTCCTTCTATATCCTTCGAAAGTACTATTTCGACGTGCATCCACCTTTCGCAAAGTTATTGTTTGGACTCGCGGGATGGTTTGTCGGCTTCGATGGTCACTTCTCATTCGAGAACATTGGGGATAGCTATACCGAGAATCACGTGCCCTACGTAGGGATGCGTGCGCTACCGGCCATTCTCAGCAGTTTAACGATCCCTGTGGTATATGCCATCATGAAGGAAACGGGGTATTCCACCATCGTCGCCGCATTTTCTGCATGCATTGTCTTGCTTGGTACGCGCACATTTTGTGCATTAGCTGCCTGCCACGAGTGTTTATGAGCTTTAACACAGACAATGCACACATTGCGCAGTCCCGACTAATTCTTCTCGACGCCATCCTTCTATTCTTCATGTCCCTCACGATCTACTCGTACATACGCTTCCGTAAATTGCGTTACTGGTACGTCGAATGTACTGCACGTCAACGCATGATCACTCATTCTGTCGCAGGGAGTTTTCGGTAGAGTGGTGGAGTTGGCTCATAGCTACAGGATTTTTCATGGCTTGCACTTGGGGTTCCAAGGTCAACGGTATTCTGACGGTCCTCGCCATTGGAATTGCTGTCTTGATCGATTTATGGGACATACTGGATTATCGCAAGGGTCACACTATGGTTAGCAGGTTGCCGATCGGCGCTATTGTTCTGAAAACATAATTTTCTAGGAACATTTCTGGAAGCATTTTGCGGCTCGGGCGGTTGGCTTGATCATCATTCCATTCATCATCTATCTCTCATTCTTTTATGTACACTTCACGGTCTTGACCCACTCGGGTCCAGGTGATACGTTCATGAGTCCCGCTTTCCAGGAGACGCTCATTGGTAACGAGTTGCTGGTTAACAGCCAAGGTCAGTGATGAGTACTCCGAAAGCGGATCCCCCCCACTCTAACGTCTATTTACAGATCTCCATTACTATGACACTGTTACGATGAAACATAAGGACACAAAGGTCTTCTTACACTCGCATCCTGATAGGTATCCCCTTCAGTATGACGACGGGCGTATCAGTACCCAAGGCATGGCGCGCTGGATCTCTGCGAAGGCAAGAACTGACTTGTCACCAGGCCAGCAAGTAACTGGATATGGACACGATGATACGAACAACCACTGGCAAATTATACCGACAAAGGCGCTTCCTGAGGCTGGTCGCGGGCGAGCGGTCCTCCACGACGACGTTATTCAGCTACTGCACGTGAACACCCAAACCCTACTTCTGACCCACGATGTCGCGTCTCCTTTGATGCCTACGAATCAAGAGTTTACTACATGGCCGAAAGATGATCATTCACGTCATAACGACACGCTCTTCTTTCTCCACCTTGTCGACGGCAATTTCGGAGACGTGTGGAAGAGCAAGTCAAGCCACTTCAGACTGGTGCATGTGCCTACAAGGGTGTCGATGTGGACACATTCGCAGCAACTGCCAGAATGGGGATTCAAACAACAAGAGATCAATGGTAATAAGAATCCGATAGATAAAAGCGCCGCCTGGTTTGTCGAGGAAGTGATTGAGACTGAAGGCAAGTTTGTCAGTCTTTAGACGTTGTCTCATACTAACGTGGTGTCAGGCTATCTGGGGAGAGAGAGCATTGTCCCACGTGAACCCAAGAAGATGAGCTTTTTCAAGAAATTCGCTGAGCTGCAGCTCTTGATGCTCCAACACAATGCTGGTCTTACTGCATCGCATCCCTACGCGAGTGGGCCGATTAACTGGCCGTTCCTTTTGAGTGGTATTAGCTTCTGGACGGAGAACGACACGCAGAAGCAGATTTATCTCATCGGTAACATCATTGGATGGTGGACATGTGTTGTGGCTCTCTCTATCTATGTGGGCATGGTCGTGGCGGACCTTCTGGCACGACAACGTGGACTCAATCCTATCCCTGATCGTGAGTGTGTGGACTCTTTTTGAAACCCGGCTCATCCTTTCTGCACCAGCCGTCCGCAATCGTCTGTGGAACTCAGGAGGTTTCTTCCTTCTCGTGTGGGCGGTGCACTACTTGCCGTTCTTCCTTATGGGCCGCCAGTTATTCATCCATCACTATCTTCCTTCCCACCTTGCATCGGCATTGCTAGCTGGCTCAGTGCTGAGCTTTATCTTGTCTGATTCCATCAACTATCCCATATCCGTAGCTGGGCGGATGACGAAGATGGAGCCTTCGCAATATGCAGATCTTGGAGTCAAGGGTCCAGCACTAGTTGGAATATTTACTGTTGTGATGTTCGCGATGTACGTGTACGTCGCTCCTCTCACTTATGGGACCCCAGGGTACGTTTCTCGGGTGCTTTCTGTGCCACTGGCTGTTAATTGATTTCGGCAGTCTTGACGGCGAGACAGTGAACTCGAAGCGGCTCCTGTCCTCGTGGACCCTTCATTTCGCTGCCAAGGTCACGCACGACGCAGTTTGACGGATCAAAGGGTATTTCCTTAGAGGAGCGCGCGATGTACATAGTATATATTGGTAACACGAGAAACTCGCACGACATTGGACGCGTGAGCTTGAGGCCAGAAAATGGCACGCGTTTCTGCTACCGTACTAAGTACTTGTTTGGCCAGCCCACAACTGAATATCTTGAACGGCCAGGATCATGTTCAATGCTCCACGACTTGCGCAGCGATATGGAACGACATCAATTAACGGCCTAGGAAGCAGTTTTGTCGATGACAACCCACTTGCTATTTCGATTTACGATGACCCATGGAGCGCTGCGCCGACGCGCTCCCCACCGCCTGTCAGCACTTCAACTTCGGCCTTCAGCTCAGTCATAGGTGAAACATTTGGGAGACGTGCAACTTCCCGCATTCATGTAGTCATATTTCAGCCGATGCAGCGGTCCCCGAGACATACCACGCTGCCTTTGCAGCTGTGGACACCACCAATTCGGGGGAGGTGTCGGTCAACGCCCTTTCGCGAGTTCTTGCCACCTCCCTACTCCCAGCTGCAACCATCGATCGGGTAAAGCCATCATCTATGTGACTGGCAGACGTTGACTAGTTTGGTAGATTGTGAACTTGGTCAGCTCAAAACCTCGAGTCTCGAAACTTGAGTTCTTTGTAGCGTTGGCTTTGGTTGCACTGGCGCAGGCGGGAAAAGGTAGGTGTAGTATCTCTCGCGACCGTGATGCAGGGCCCTGAGGCACATCCGGCAGACATCAGTATCGAGCAAGTTGCTGCCCTTGGGGCCGGGAACAACCTGCCCGCTCCTTCGTTGAACCTCGGTGCTTTGCAGCCTAGCACCTCTGCCTTCATCACTCCGTATTCTCCATACAGACAGAATACCGTACGATCGAGCTCTCCGCCCACTTACCCAGCAGAGGACCCATGGAACGTCCCCCGTTACAATGGTATTGGTGGTCGTTCTGATTTCAACCCACGGAGCGCCATAACTATAAATGGAGCAGCATCTACATTATCTGGATCTGGCCTCCCAAAGGATTGGTGGAAAAGACAAGAAACCGTCACTGTCACTCTTCAAGGGCAACAAGGACACCTTCTGAACAGGTACACTGTATATGAGATTTCAACGGACGTGAGTTCCTGCTTGACTCTTGCACTACCGTCACTTAACTTGGCCTATAGCGGGGCCCTCCTGTGCATCGTCGTTATTCTGAATTTGTTTTCTTATGGGATTGCTTAGTTCGACGATACCCGTTCCGACTGCTCACCGCACTTCCGCCGAAGCGAATACAACGTCGGTCTTCAAAATAACCTTTTTCTGAAGCTTTTCAGCTGACTTCGTAATCTCTCGTAGCTGACGCTGCTTTCCTTGAGCAGAGAAGGTACGTTCAAGGAGTCAACACTGCTACGCAGTCTTGACCGTGATTACTCAGGAAAGGCCTTGCGAGGTTCCTTCATTTCGTAATGTGAGTTCGCATGATTCTGTGAACGAGTCACTGATAAATGATTGAATTACTGTAGAAATCATCCTGTAGTCAAAGAGGATGGCCTTCTAGCTACGTTCTTGACGGAGCCATCCTTTGAAACGTGGCGCAAGCATAATGCAGTTGCTCTTGAAGAGGAGTCCGCCAGTAAGCGAGTCGACCGGATTGAGGAGATGTCTATACCCAGTGATCTGGAGGAGAAACTTGCGTGGGTGGTGAGCCGCTATGGTTCTCAGGATACTGACATTTCTATTGCAGAGTTGTTCGCGGGAAGATGGGCCCTCTGATTGAACAATGGCAAAAGATTTGTGTACTCACGGAGCGCATCATAAAGAGACGTGAGTCAGCTGCGGTATGGGTTCCATCCAATCTTCGCGCTACCGACGTGCCGGCTCACTCCGTATTTTCCTCCTGGCCTAATCTATTACTGAATATTCCTGGTATTGCTTCACGGTCGATGTTGGGTTCCGGACACACTGTGCAAATCGACAACTCTTCCGAACCCGACGTATCGGACGAACAGGCCGACCTAGCACGTCTGACAAACGTTTTGAGAGTCGTTGTTGAAGTCAATGAGAGGTGTTGGAGAGGTGACGATTGCGAGCTTTGCAGTGGTGTACGGGTTGGAATCGGACATATCGCAGAGCATACGCAACAACAGTCTGATCTTTTAGAGCAACGGGTGTGTGCTCTCTTCTTTCCTCATATCGGAGTCAAGACTAACATCGTTAGACACACACCCTCTTACGCTCAACGCTGGAGTCTCTAAAGGTAACATGAATGATCAACTTTTGACCCCTTGTTCATGAATCATCAGAGCCAACGAGACCTCTATATAGCTATGCGAGATCTACTTGTCAGGCGCGATCGTCTTGCAGTCGATAATGTTGAGCGCCTCAAGCAACGGGTGGACTCGAACTCGATGAAGCTTGAAGGTGTCAAAGCAGCGCGAAGGGATGGGTGGGAAGAGGACGCCGATAGAGTGGTTGTTCTCATTGAGAAAGACCAGGCAACGATCGCATCACTACTCAGCCGACGAGTGTTTATCCGAGCATGGTGAGTATGTCTACATGGTGGTATAGATGCGCCCCGTCGCTGACACCGGCGCCTGCGTGAAAGCATGTGGCACGAACTACGTGTCGTGCTGCATAACAGGGAGACCGCGCTTCTTTCGAAGCTGGCGCAGACACTAGCCCACGAAGAACAAACATTTACGGATAGTATTCTGGCTAACTGGGTGTCATTGGGGAATGCTGTGGACGAGATGCCATTCGAATAGTGACAGCCGCGGACCTAGCTTACTTACGAATTAACATGGAACTTGTTTGGGACATTTGGCAAAGCTGATCAGACCATCGTACTACACCGTGGACATGGACAGTTTCGACGACCTGCTTGCACCATCACGAAGCGTACTCGAAGAGAATCCATTCGAAGACCCTTTCGCCAAACCACGTTCTGGTTCTCCCGACCCTTGGTCTAGCTTCGGACAACAACACTCACAACACTCCCACCCCGACATTGACTACTTCAAATCAGGTTTCGAGGATCATCCGGGCACGACACACACGACCGAATCTTATTTCACTGGCGACCATGATCACTCCGAGCAAAATCATAGCGAATCAAGCGACAATGCAACATCAGCAGACCCGCTAGATGCGGCCACGGTCACAGTGGACGACCATGAAGGCGAGGAGAGTACAACTCATAGCGATGCTCATGGAGCAACAACGGCGTCGCGTATGCCCGGGTTTGGGATATTCACGTCGAGCGCAGAGGACTACTCGCAGAAGGAGGTAGCTTCAAGGTCCGAGTCGCCCATCGACAAGACCTCTCCGATTCCAGCTGCTGACGGGTCAGGCGCCGCTGGCGCGTCATCGCTGTGTGTTGAGGAGCCCACCCTTTCACAATCGTCGTCTAGGACGTCTCCGGAGCGTGCGATAGTCTCGCCTCTAGACCAGCAGTCCCCTCCGCACCTCGAGCGTGCATTCGCGAGCCTTGCACTCGGTGGCGAGAGTCACGGGGGATGGCAGACAGGATGGGGTAGCCACGACCGCGCAACGACACCCACCATTCCCTCTGCGCCAAGTACTACTGCCAACGATGACGACGATGACGACGACGACGACACGCCTATCGGACAGACTGCACGGTTCAGAAATGCTGGCTCTCAGGTAAGTGCCCTTCGTTGTTACGTCCAGTCGCGATGAATGCTGACCTCATTTGTACGCATAGCAGTCTGGATCACCGGCTGCGTCTAAACGTAGTGAAGGACCTGTCCCGCCTCTTTTTGTTATCTCGGTTGAGGACCCGCAAAAAGTCGGGGACCCTATCAGGGCTCACACTCTTTATACCGTGCATACTCGGGTACGTTCTTACTTGTCGGTCAATTCGTCCCACTTCACTCGGCGCTCTGTTGGTAGACATCTTCTCCTCTCTTTTCCAAGGCGTCGTTCTCTGTTCTTCGTCGATATTCTGATTTCCTCTGGCTGTATGAAACGTTGTCCATGAATAATCCCGGCGTCGTTGTCCCACCCGTGCCCGAAAAGAATCCTTTTGGGCGGTTCGACGAGCAATTCGTGCAGCAGCGCCGCACAGCACTCGAGAAGTGCATACAAAAGATGGCAGACCATCCTGTGCTGTGCAAGGACGCAGACCTCAGGTTCTTCTTGGAGAACGACAACTTTGCGCTAGACGTGAGTGCATTGGGCCGTGTCTCCGTTAGCGGTCTCGACTTTATCTTGCAGATCAAGCAAAGGAAAGCCGAGATGGCTCACGAGAAAGGTGGGCTTATGGCATCCATTGGCCAAACGCTGACTGGCCCCCGGTTTCATGAAACGGACGAGGTGAGCAGAATGCTGATGCACGCGTCAACAATTGTCTGAAATGTATGTTGTGTCCAGTGGTTCGATAAACAACGGACATACCTCGACGGGCTGGAATCCCAATTGCGGGGTCTCGTCAAGAGTATCGAGATTGTCGCAAAGCAACGAGCTGGTATGCGCGTTTCGAGTCACGTTTTTGCTCCCTCACGGCTCTACAGAGCTTGCTTCCTCAACGGGAGAATTTGCGACGGCTGTTGCAGATTTGGCAGCATCCGATCTCGGAGAGCAGTTGCAACAAACACTTGGTGCATTGGCGAACGTCGAGCAAGCAGCATCCGAGGCCCAGAACATACAGTCACAGCAGGATATGATGACATTCATGAGCACAGGTATCTATCCCGTCTTTCAACCCAGGAGAGAAGAATCTCACGAACGAATAGCAGACGAGTATTCGAGGCTCATCAATTCTGTTCGGGTATGTTTGGTTCATTCAGGTTAAACGTATGGACTGAATCCGCAAGGAAAGATGGCTTTCAACTCCCGAGTGCGGACGTACACGGGTTGGCAAAATGCAGATGCCGAGGTTCGGCGTGCAAGGCAAATCCACGAGCGTGCGCGGATACAGGGACGCGTTCCAACTGAACGGGTGGGCCATACCGTAACACTGGTTAGTGAGGTAAGCCGCGGTCAGTCATCTCCGTACGAGTTCACCAAGGATGATGCATTACACAGGCCGAGCGGCGCGCCCTGGATGCGAAGCACGAATTTGATCAATGTTCCAAATTGATTAAATCAGAGATGGCGCGGTTTGAACAGGAGCGAATCGACGATTTCAAGGACGCATTGCAAGCTTTTTTGAATGGGATGATTTCACGGCAGAAAGAGGTGAGTATGCTGCGGTGGTAGTGGCGACTGCACAGGTTTTGATGGTTTCTATAGCTCATCTCTGCTTGGGAGAACTACCAACAAATGCTGTTGAAAGGCGTCGGTGGGCTCGTGGCAGACAAGGCGACGGTGGTTGAGTAGTAAGACGATTAGTTATGATGGTTTCTATGGCTCATCTCTGTTTGGGAGAACTACCAACAAATGCTGTTGAAAGGCGTCGGTGGGCTCATGGCGGTTGCGTACTGAGTAGTAAGACGATTAGTAATGACACCGAGTCGGCGGCTGTGTTTGGGCGCATATGAAATGTTAGCTCAGCCCCGCCCTTCAGAACCCCGGGCGAGGGGTCATAGCCGCTCGACACTCTTTCAGCAACCCACATCGACAATGCGGGAGAATCCCGAGAACGAACGAGGTAAATGCGAACTTCGAATAGAAGGCATGACATGCGGCGCATGCGTAGAAGTGAGTCTCTATATTTCGGCTCTGGTCACATTCACACCCGTTGCAGTCGATCGAGGGTGTGCTCCGAACTCAACCCGGCATACATTCCGTCAAAGTAGCCCTTCTCGCTGAACGCTGCGTCGTCGAATACGACCCAACAGTCTGGACCCCAAATAAGATCATAAATGTAGCCCTAGACTTTCGGCCTCTTTCCTTGCTTACGCGTCCCTACGCAGGAAATTTCTGACATTGGATTTGATGCGACTCTCGTTCCCGAGGCTCGTTCGGACTCGGTCACGCTCCGGATATATGGCATGACTTGTTCCTCATGTACCTCTACCGTCGAGAACGGTTTGTGGAGTATACCAGGCGTCAACAACGTTGCAGTGTCTCTCGCTACGGAGACCGCGAAGATCGATTTCGAACCTGGCGTCGTTGGCCCGCGGGAGATGGTCGACAAAGTTGAGGAAATGGGCTTCGACGCGCTGCTTTCCGATCAACAAGACGCTACTCAGAAACAGTCTCTCGCGAGGACCAAGGAAATCCAGGAATGGTTTAGCCGCCTCAAGTGGAGCATCGTCTTTGCCCTACCCGTCTTCTTCCTCAGCATGGTCGCACCCCACATTTCCTTTCTACGCCCATTCATCGACTATCGACTATTTAATGGCATCTATCTGACCGACACTCTCGTTCTCGCACTGACTACCCCCTCCCAGTTTTGGATTGGCCAAAAGTTTTATCGCAGTGCGTTCAAGGCACTCAAACATAGAAGCCCTACCATGGATGTTCTCATCATGCTGGGAACGTCTGCTGCATATTTTTATTCCATCTTCGCCATGCTTTTCGCAGCCTTCAATACGACTTCCGACTTCCGACCCTTTGTCTTTTTTGACACGAGTACTATGCTTATCGTGTTCGTCTCACTCGGCCGCTGGCTAGAGAACCGCGCAAAGGGCAAGACCAGTGCCGCTCTCACGGATCTCATGGCCCTCACCCCTGCAATGGCCACCATCTACACGGATGCGCCAGCGTGTACCCAAGAGAAGCGTGTACCCACCGAGCTCGTACAAGTAGGGGATACGGTGAAGCTTGTTCCAGGAGATAGAGTACCAGCGGATGGTACTGTCATACGTGGTTCCTCGTCCGTCGACGAGAGTGCCATCACCGGAGAACCCGTTCCCATCCTCAAACAAGCCGGGGATACGGTCATTGGTGGCACTGTCAACGGCTTGGGGGCGTTTGACATGTTCGTGACGCGCGCAGGCAAGGATACGGCACTCGCGCAGATCGTCAAACTAGTCGAAGACACCCAAACCTCAAAGGCTCCTATCCAGGCGTTCGCGGACCGCATCGCAGGGTACTTTGTGCCAGCGGTGATTTCTCTTTCTATACTCACGTTCGTGATATGGTTGATCATTGCAAACGTGCTCTCCGCAGACGCGTTGCCCGCGATGTTCCACCGACATGGAGCAAGTACGCTCGCCGTATGCCTGCAGATGTGTATATCCGTGGTCGTGGTGGCTTGTCCTTGCGCTTTGGGCCTCAGCACGCCAACCGCCATCATGGTCGGTACTGGGGTGGGAGCCAACAACGGTATTTTGATCAAAGGTGGGAGGGCGTTGGAAGCAAGTCGATCTATCAAGCGAATATTACTCGACAAGACTGGTACGGTCACCGAAGGCAAACTCAGCGTCACGGAGATCGCATGGGTTCCTACGCGGGAGAGTCTACTCGATGACACTTCCAAACCAGACACGCATATGGACATGTGCGTAGACGGGACGACGACTCGAGCAGCTGTTATCGCAATGCTATCAGTAACCGAGGCACGTTCAGAACACCCTCTCGCCAAGGCCATTGCAGTATACGGGAAAGAGCTTCTGACGGAAAGCGAACTCGACGTCCCTCAGCCTACGGTAGAGTCGTTCGAGAGCGTCACCGGGGCTGGCGTCAAAGCTGTCCTCTCTCTCTCTGCATCGAAATATACCCTCTTTGTTGGCACCCGTGGATTTGTCACGCAGTCCAATGAGGCGATATTGCCCTCTACGCTGTCAAACTTCGAGGCGCGAGAAGCGCCCCTGGCACGAACAGTCGTATACGTCTCGATGGGTCGAGGTTCTTTCCCTGTTCCGATCCTAGCGCTCTCGCTCTCGGATGCGCCAAAGCCGTCATCTGCCCAAGCTATCAGGGCTCTACTGTCGATGGGGATAGATGTTGGTATGGTGACAGGTGACGGGATGAGCACCGCTTTGGCAGTTGCGAAGCAAGTGGGGATTCGGCCCGAGGACGTATGGGCGAATATGAGTCCCAAGGGCAAGGCTTCGCTCGTGACCGATATCATGAAGAACGGAGGAGGAGTCGCCTTGGTGAGTTTTCAATTCAATCCACATGGCACACCCTGACATCTTGGCCCCGAACAGGTGGGAGACGGGATCAATGATTCTCCTGCGCTGGTCGCCGCTACTGTCGGCATCGCCCTCAATTCGGGCACCACGGTTGCCATCGAAGCTGCCGACATCGTTCTCATGCGCTCTGATCTCCTCGATGTGGTTGCGGCCCTCCACCTTTCTCGCTCCATCTTCCGTACGATACGGAGGAACCTCGCGTGGGCATGCATCTATAATTTACTGGGGATCCCGCTTGCGATGGGGCTGCTGTTACCCTTTGGAATCTACATGCATCCGATGATGGCTGGGGCTGCGATGGCGTTCTCGAGTGTGAGCGTGGTGACGAGTTCGCTGCTACTGAAGCGGTGGAGGAGACCGATGGAAAGTGTGCTGCAAGAGGAAGGGGAGGTAGAAGAGAAACCGGGCGAGCGGGGTTGGGGCGAGAGGCTATGGGGAAGGATCCAGGGTGCGGCATGGGAAGCCTGGCAGACGGCGAACGGGAGGACGGGGTACCGTCAATTACCGATCGAACTGCGCGAACCTGTTTGATCCATGCTGTATTTAGAGTCGAGTGTGAACTACTACATACCCGACCGACGAGACCATGTCTGCCCTCGGAAGCGTCTTCTTGGGAGACTTGCAAAGACACCGTGTGCTCTCGTCTACTCCACCATCATCCCCCCCACCCACCAGTGGCTCCGACGGAAAGAGGTCGAGTATGGCTGCCGCCTCGTCCCAGCACCTCGAAGACGTCCTCGAATCCCTCGACGGCACCGAATCGCTCGCGTCCGCCTCGCTCCCAGAACCACGCGATCCGACCAGAACCACCCCCGCCACCGTCGATCCCGTCCTGTCGCTCGAGCTGCGTCTGCGCTGGCTCGAAGCCCTCCTCCTCGGCGTCCGCCAAGAAGCGCCGCGCAAGGGCCGCGAAAAGCCCCCCGAGCTCAAGCCGAGCGAGACCCTCGTCCGTCTCGCCACGGACGTGCAGCGCCGGCTCGACGCCGTCGTCGAGTCCAACGACGGCCTCAAGAAGTTCATGCATCAATGTACGCCCCCCCCCCCCCCCCCCCCCCCCCCCCCCCCCCACCCCCTCGGCCTTGCGGGCAAACCCGCGGGGGGGAAACGGAGACCGCATCCCTGACCCGAGACCCGCTCGCGAACAGACGACCAGCACGCGCAGCTGCTCACGCCCGCGTTCGCGCTCTCGGGGACCCTCCCTGCCGTCCCTGCGCCCGCGTACGACGACATGTCGCCCGACGAACTCGAGGCGCTCCTCGCGGAGATGGAGCCCGACGTGCGCGCCGCCGATCGGGACATGCGTGAGATCGAGCTGCTCGAGCAAAAGGGGGTGCTCTCTGCGGGCAGGCTAGCAGGTGTGCTCCCCCCTCGTGTCGTCCGATCCCCGCGCTGATGCCTTGCACGGCTAGACTACGAGGCGTTGGAGCCGCGACTGCGCGTGCTGCTCGAGGCGCAGCAAGAGGACATGAGGTTGGCTGCTTTGCTCGAGAGGCGAATCGCTCGCCTGGTGGAACGGCACGCGACGCACGTGAGCTATTTCTCGATCCGTGCATTGCTCGTGTCCAATCTTCTCTCTTCCAGGTGGATACGCTTTCGGAGCTCTTCGTCGCCTGGGACGACGTCCTCACAGAGACAGAAAGCAAGGTCATGAAACTGGAGCGACATAAGGAGAAACGACAGGAGTTAGGATACGCGTAAACATTCTTCTGCAGAGCTACGCCGTATAAACATAAATAATGAATTCAAATTACTCTCTACTATCACGGGTAACTGACTCCAAAGGGAACCTGGCATCAGAATGGGGTAACCTGGGACGGAAACAAAGAGAGACACGTATGGCTGACTGAAGGTATATTAGCACGCCAACAACAGCGCAGCCAACGAGAATTACAAACTTATACGCGGGAAAGTACAATAGAGAATGATAAGGAGCGATCAAAACACAAACAAAAGAGGGAGAGTCAGCGGAAAAACAACACACAACGAGGAAGACGGCAGACGAAAGAACATCGGCTCGTCAGTCTCGCGCTACCCAGTCGGTGCTTCGAGAGACCAGCTCGATTGAGTTATCCATGTTCCAGAAGAGGCGCTCGGTAGCGCTACGATTGCTCCAGCTCTTCTGATCACGGAGTATCATAGCCTGCGAGAGTGTCAAGACTCGTTTCGAAGATGAAGAACCGCGTGCTTACCTGCTGTGCGCCGAAGTTTCGTTGATCGTGAGCGAACAGCTCAACGTTCTCCTCCAGCGCCTCTGACAAAACCTGAAGGTCCTGCAGGATAGCCTGCATTGCTCGGACTGCCGCGAGAACCAGGATTTCCTTTCGGTTGCGTATCGTCGATCCGTCACTGTTGGGTGTCGGCAACGTCTTGGACACGTTTTGGAGGACCGTATGGAGAATGCGCTTCGTCTCGTTCATGATTTTCTGGGCTTGCGGGAAATTTTTCCTCGAGACTAGGACGAGCGCGCGAGTGATCATGTCAGAGGCGAGAAGTTCCATGCGGCGCCGTACGATGACAGGGTCCGATGGCTTGAAAGGCTTGGGCGAGGCGGGTGCGGGCATGGGCAAGAGCGTGATGGTCAGCAGCACGGGATGCGCCAGTCGAGACACTTGCTTCGTGGCAGCCGGGTCATAGAAAGACCCATCTACTTCGAATACAGGGACCTCGTCGATCATTCGATCCATCATACCGTCCACGAGGTTCGGAGAATCGTCGATAGCTAACGAGTCGAGGCCCATCGACTGCACGAACTGATCGGTCGCATTGAGCATCCGACTTCCGTTTTGATTGGCCGTACGACGACTCTCGGTATTATCGAGTTCGCACTCGATGAGCATCTCCTTGCATTCTCCATAGCGCAGCTCGCCGACGTCGATGTCGACGTTGTGGCCGTCAGTGGACAAAATCGAGGAGGGACCGCCAGAGACCTTTCGGATGCGGAAGCGTTGCCCATCAATGATCTTCATGTGGAGTTTCATGTTGAGCAGGCCAATTGACATCATGCCCCCAACGCAGCCAGCGAGACACGCGCGAAGGTCGTACCAGTCTTTGACAAACGTGTACGTCCCACTGGTGTGGTTCGACATCAGCCAGAGAGACGCGGGATCATGCGAGCGACCGTAGCCGAACGAATGAATAGGCATGTTGGCTGCTTCGGCGCGAGCGAGAACGAGATCCATCTGGGCGCGTCGCGTGCTGTCTGCGGCGTCGCTCACGAGTACCATCCCCGAAACGGGATTGCGCGATTTGCGTTGCAACACGACGTCGAGGCCTGTGTGGTGTCAACCAAATATCAAATACATATGAGGAGATCACCAACCATGATTGACGGCCGTTACGACGTCGGTCTTTTCGTCCTTGGATGCCCTGACCAAGAACTCGTCCTCCGTGCCTTCCGGACGGGCGATTTCATCGATGAATCTTTGTAATCTGTTTTTGCTGTGGGTCCGCCCTGGGCAGAGGTAGGGCGTTTTTCGCACTCGCCCCCCTGCGCCGACCTCGAAGGTCACCAAGCTCAACCTGTCTTTTGTTCCAAGAGAAGCAAGAATGAAGTCGAGCGACGTCTTGATGACACGCATTTTGAGATCAGCGGTGCTGCGAGGTGAATTTGGAGGAGGCAAGGAGATGATCAGGATCAAGTCCAGAGGGGGATGAGGAAGAGGTGCGAGCGAATTGGATGGTCCCGAGGATATGTATGGTGTCACGATGCCAGAAGGTCGGGTATCATAGCGTAACATCGCGTCCTCTTCGCCAAGGGTCTGCAGCTTGTTCTGGGTCGGTCGGTGGTGAGCCGAACCATGGGATGTAGTGGACGACAGAGTCGAGCGGGTAGATGCCTGGAGAAGACTGTCGACAGTACTTGGCGTGGTGGAAGCTGTGCTACCGCTTAGCATGCGAGCTGCCTTTTCCGAGCCGCCGAACTCATCGGCGTCCAAGCCAGGGCTAAATGCGGGAGGAGAATGGGATACTTGTTGCTGTTGGAAAGAGGTGACGAGGCCTTGTATCTGAGTTCTCCAGGCTTCGAGGGAAGAGCGATCTTTGAAGACGAGAATGAAAGAATCCAAACGTTCGTCTTCCATTTCGATCGTGAGACTCAAATCACTAGCTGTGCCGGCAGTGACTCGTTTGATGTGTCGCACGTAAATACGACCCTTGAGCCTGAGAACACCTCTGGACTGGCTGCTTGAGGCGGAGATGGCGGTCGACGAGTCGTTGAACGCAGGGGATGGCAGGAAGCGACCGAGAGAACGTTTCTTCTCCTCTACCACGCAGATGATAGCTTCCTTGAAGAGATAGACGAAGAATTCCCGGACGAGTGCGTCGCGACGGACGGAGAGTAGATCGTACATGTGCAAGGGACCAAGGCCGGAAAGGGCATGGCCCTTCCAATCGATGATACGATTTCTGAGATCTTCGACGATCGCGTTGAAAGGGGAGTCTTCCTCGGTAGTTTGGGACGGGGCGTATCGGGTGGACTCTGCATCGGTGGCGTTGTAAGGAGAAGACCAAGCTTCGGGCTGCGGGACTTGGTGCTCGGGGCCCCTAGACGCCAACTGAGATAAGTCGAGATCTTGTCGCGAATGTTGCGAGGAATTCCGGGCGAGATATGGCTCCGGGACGACTGGACCGGGTATGTTGGAGGTGTTGCGCCTGGCGGGGAGCTCGATGATGACAATACAAGTGAGGGGCTGTGAGGCATCTCCGGATCTGACAATGGAGGAAAATTCGGGTCGGACTTGAATGGATGGTGCGACAACATAGTGGGAATCGCTAGGAGTTGATTTTACAGAGACGGCGTGATCGGTGGGGTCATCATCGGTGGAGTTATGCGGAGGCGTCGTGCCTTGCGGGGAAGCGCGGCGATTTCGTGAGGCGGATGTATCGCAGCCGGGGTACATAGCAGGGGAAAGGGGATCACCCATGCCGGTGAGGGCGGCAAGTTCTAGAAGAAAAATGAGCGCTGCCGGAAGACGCGTTGGGAGGGAGAGACAGACTGTTTATTTTGCTGTTGTCGCCGTCGCCGATTTTCATCGGGCGCCTGCACACGCCGCACACGCCCAGGTTGGACTTGCGGGGGACGGCAGACTTGACTTGGCCGGGGGGAGGGCCAT
Source organism: Strobilomyces dryophilus (assembly GCA_038089955.1). NCBI lineage: Eukaryota > Fungi > Basidiomycota > Agaricomycetes > Boletales > Boletaceae > Strobilomyces > Strobilomyces dryophilus. The sequence goes on along the minus strand of JBBPLT010000012.1, from coordinate 157,883 downwards.
AGATGGCAGTGAAACAGGCCTAAGGATGTGGGTGAGGAAGGATAAGAGAATTAGGAACGGAAGCGCACTTCGTGGAGGGAGTGACCACATTCGGGGACGACGTGGGGTTTTTCCCCTGGCAACCTGAAGCTGAAACTGAGGGGCTCGAGACACACGGGGCATTCCTGGTCATCGTCGGGGGTATCGTGATTGGAGACGACGGGCGGGGGCATGGCAGCGTATGGATGGTTGTGGCTATCGGAAAAGTTGGAGAGGGATTCGGAGGAGTGGAGAGAGACGGCGGAGGGGGATGACGGGGGAGGTTTGCGATGGAATACAGCGTGGAGGCCCTTGAGCGGGGAGTGCTTGAAGGAGGGCGCCTTTGGGGCAGGGCGAGGTGAGGCGAAAGTCGGGGAAAGAGGGACTTGATTGAGATCCGCTTGATTTCGGATTATCCAGGAAGGCGACGCTGGGGACCGCATTAAATAAACGAAGCAGAGAAACTCCAGCCGTCGAGTCGGAGGTCAGGAAAAAAAAAGGACCCGCGGCCAAGCCCGTCGAAACTCGACTTCCCAGGTGACCTGATGCGGATTACCAACCGGTGCCCCCGCCGTCCCTACCCTGCTACTGTGTGATCGGTCCCCGCGCTCCCCTAACGCCACTGCCATGCTCCGTCGATCGCCACCGCTCGTTGGTCGCCCCGCCGTCCTCGTCCATGTGCCAGCACTGCCCACTCGAGAACCATCATCCGGCCTGGCACGCCGTCTTCGTCCGAGCGCCCCCACTGGAGACGCTGCCACTCATCGATCACCGCTGCTGTTTGTACTCGAGCACTAGCGCTCGTTGGCCTCTCGGACTCTCTCCAGTGAGATATCAAATGTGTTGCCAGTCACGCTCAATCATCGAGCGGTGCCACACACTGACTGCCGATCCCGCCTCTGTTCGTAAGTACGGTATTATGTAATAAAACTGCTGCCAAAGAATAGCCCGCACCGACACAATTTGCTATGTGCACCGAAATAACGCCATAGAAACTCGTATGACCTCATGTGGATTACCAATTCCCGCTCGGTCAGCCTGTCCTTAAAAGCCATGCGCTCGAGGCTCTGCCGTTCAGCAATGTCTCCCTCCACCGACCAGAGCCTGTCTTCCGCTTACCATGAGTTTCCTGCCCCCATAAAGAACTCTGCCGGGTTCGACTTCCATGGCAAGTCGGGTCCTCTTCCTCTTCGCGTACCACTCACCCTGCTCCAGTATATTGGATCTCCAGCTCCCCCGAACAGACCGAACATGCAAGGCAACTCTACACGCGCGTCAAGCGCGAGTTCCCAGAGGTGATCGCCCTTGCCTTGTCTTCCCGTAGCTTCGGCTTACCTACCATTCAGCTTCCCCTCGGTCGCTTCTGGGACAGACCCGTCGGTATGTCCGCCGTTCTTTACTTCTGCGCGGGCCTCACCCTGATCAGGACCCCACCCAACCACCATGTTCGAGATCGACACCCGCACTCCCCATCAGACCGGCGCCCTCTTTTCTTTCCTCGTCGTCAACCGCGGACCTTGCGAGTACGAGATTCAAGTACCACCATCGAGATGACTGCTGACCCCATGCATTCACTAGCGTCTTCGTTCACCCCAACACCGGCGATACGTACAGGGATCATGCGGAGCTTGCCACTTGGATCGGGAAGCCCTGGCCGTTATATTTGGACGTCCTCAGGAAGCGGTAATAGATTGTAGCCGGACGTAACGAACGACGGACTCGTGTGTAGGTACTTAGAGATACATGTACTACACTCCGGGTGGCGTGTGCTCGTGGAGAGATCCGACCGGAACCGACCTCGTCTTAAGCGTAGCCGGTGGCCGCCTTGATTCCTGTCTGCCATTCGCCACTTTGAATAATCTCCATGCCCCTCTCTCGCCACATTCTCGACAATGCCCTCGACGCCGTGGGTAACACCCCTCTCGTCCGACTCGACAGAATCGCCGCAGAGCACGGTATCGAATGCAACCTGCGTACGTGCTCTCCCCGCCAGTTGGTTCGCTGTTCGGAACTTGTTCCCTAGTGGGCAAACTCGAATGCCTCTCCGTGGGTGGCTCCGTCAAAGACCGGATCGCCAAGGCCATGGTGCTCGCCGCGGAGAAGGACGGAAAGCTCGTTCCCGGTCAGAGCGTCGTCATCGAGCCAACGTCGGGCAACACAGGTCCCTTCCTCCTCTCGGGCACGTGCAGCGTCGTCTGACCAGAAAGGACAGGCATCGGCCTCGCACTGGCGTGTGCCGTCAAGGTACGACATGGCTGGTTCGTTTGGAGACGGTTGCTGAATACGGTCGAGATAAGGGATATTCGGTCATCATTACGATGCCCAATAAGATGTCCCAGGAGAAGGAAGCCCTCCTGCGAGCACTCGGCGCTCGGGTCATTCGCACGCCCGACGCCGAACCTTGGGATTCCCCCAATAGCCATATAGGTAGAATTCTCATCGTAACTCGAGCACCTCTCGTGGCTGAATTCCCCGACGATCGCAGGTGTCGCGCAGAGGCTTGTCCGTGAAACACCTCATGCCGTCATCCTCGATCAGTATCGCAACGTGCGTCTCGCAGTCCTTGGCCTCCAGCGAGTTCTGATGGCACGCAGCCGAACAACCCATTAGCACACGAGCACACGACTGGTCCAGAGATCATCGATGCAATCATCTCTACTCCATCCTCTCCATCAAGACCGTCATCCATGAAGGTTGATGTTTTCGTCGCCGGTGCGGGTACCGGCGGCACCATCACGGGGATTTCCCGCGCGTTGAAGAAGACCCACAATCCTGACTGCATCGTCGTCGGGGTCGATCCAGTTCGTGTCGTCTGTCGCTACACGGATGGTGATTGCTGACCTGAGCCATACATAGGTTGGCAGCACTCTCGCGTTCCCTGATAGCCTCAACGAATACGGTCTTGGTGAACCCTACGTGGTAGAGGGAATCGGCTATGACTTTATCCCGGATGTCCTCTCGAGGGACACGAGCGACGTCGACACCTGGCTGAAGTCAACTGATCAAGACGCCTTCAAAGCCGTCCAGCGCCTTATGAGAAAGGAGGGGTTACTTGTTGGTGGCAGCAGTGGCAGTGCTCTTAGCGGCGCTCTAGCTTGGTTGAACTCGAAGCAAGGCCGCAAGATCGCTGGGACAAAGGGTATGAATGTCGTCGTGATGTTACCCGATGGGTGGGTGATCCATGCCGCGCTTGGGGAAACTGACCGAAATCCATTCAGCATTCGGAATTACATGAGCAAGGAGTGGTTCTTGGACTTTGCGCTCCATTCAGAACCAGCCCCTTCTGTGAACCAGTCAGATGATGTTGTACTGGAGGCATCGATGCGACGCGCGTCATTGTAGATCTGAGGGTTCATGGTTGTACGTCTGAGAGCGTCACCAGTTCATTTTTTGGGTATTGTTAGCAATCTGATGAACATTGGTAATTGCAAGTACTCTAGTGAGAACGCATCGACGGAAGTGGCACGGTCACTTGGCCTGTAATTCAACGGCGTTTTTGAAAGCACCTAGCAGTGCTGATAACTGAATCTTCTCGTTGGCGCCCGTGGACAGTCTATGTCTAGAGGAAAAGGCTCGTCGAGGAATCAGTACACGTTATTATCGTTACTCACTCTATAGTTGCAACGAAGTCCAGCAGGTATACTCGTACATGGGGCTTGAAATCGATCGTTTCCACATACTCGTACGCACCAGAAAGTAAGTCTTGTAGTGCAAGCCCTCGTTCGGTTTTCAGGGCCGTTATCACTGAGGATACATACGCGTCAGTCCCAATCATGCTGATAGCGAGGATCGTACTTTGAATCGAGGTCGTGAATTCATCCGAGAGCATTGAATTGACTATCGTCTCGATGTCTGATGGATGTGGACTTCCTGTACAGTTGTACACTTCCGTCTCGCCTGTAGTGTCATAGGCAGCATGGCACGCCTGCAGGACGTTTAATGCTCTTCGCATGTCGCCCTTCGAGAGTTTGAGAAGCGCTTGCTTTCCATCAGGCGTTAACTTCACGCTACGATACGTCAAGGCGCGTCCAGACGGAAGGCCGCATTCTCGGCGCTCACCCCTCGGCCTGTACGACGATGTCTACTCTCTTCTCGACCTCCACGATGGGCAGAGGCGAGAACCGGAACCGCGTACATCGACTCTGAATCGCGGGCGCGATCTTGTTCACGTAGTTGCAGATGATGCAGAAACGGACGTTCTTGGTGTACTGCTCGATGACGCGACGAAGCGCCGCCTGGGCCGCCTGCGTCATCATGTCCGCCTCGTCGAGGACGATGAGCTTGAAGCCCTTGGAGAAGAGCGTGCGCGTCTCGGCAAACTGCTTGATCTGCTCGCGCACGACGTCGATCCCGCGGTCGTCTGACGCGTTGAGCTGGCGGGGTGCTCAGAACGGCCGAGCGGGCTCGGGCGGGGAGGACGCACCTCGAGGATCTGTTTCCGGTACTGGGCGCCATAGATGCGTCGCGCGACGGCCAGGATGGTCGAGGTCTTGCCAGTGCCCGGGGGCCCGTAGAAGAGCAAGTGCGGGAGTCGGTTCTTTTCGATGAACCTCTCGACTGTGGTGGTGAGCGGTTTCGACGGGGGACGCGGAGGGACGGAGGCGCACTCGTGGTCGTGATGTCCTTGTGGGAGACGACGTCGTCGAGCGTCGCCGGTCGGTATTTTTCTACCCTGCGAACCGACGTGAAGACCGCGCGCCAAGAGACGCGTCGGATGGGACACACCAGGGCAAGGTGTCGTCGTCGCAGGGCGCACAAATGTCGATGGCTCTCTCCTTCCCTTTGGACATGGAAGGAGGGAGAACATCGGGGTCCATGTCGACGTCGCTATCCATGACCCTAATCCACGTCAGTCCTCGCAAGACCGCGTGACGCGACGCGGCGTGCTGCCCATATTAGTCATCATTCATTTTACCACGCACGGACCATCGACGCGATGATTAAGGTTTGACGGCTGCTGTTTGATATCTCTCCTCCTGACTAGCACGAACTCGGCACTCGCTTTTGTCGACGACTCCACCGTTCAGTTCGTTGGACAGACAAAGGCGTCCGCAAACATGCAGATATTCGTAAAGACGTAGGTCGCCCGTTCGTCTGCGTCGTCTGCACGCTGACCTCGCTCCGACGCAGCCTCACGGGCAAGACCATCACTCTCGAGGTCGAGTCCTCCGACACCATCGACAACGTCAAGACCAAGATTCAGGACAAGGAAGGGTAACGTCGGTCGTCCCATCCATCGATCCGATCGTCTCACGGGGACGTAGGATCCCTCCCGACCAGCAGCGCTTGATCTTTGCCGGCAAGCAACTCGAGGACGGTCGCACCCTCAACGATTACAACATCCAAAAGGAGTCTACGCTCCACCTGGTGCTTCGTCTCCGCGGTGGTGCCAAGAAGCGCAAGAAGAAGACGTACAACGTCAGTCTCGCCTCCCCCCGCGTTCGTTTCGATGCTGACGCGCGAACGGCGATGTAGACCCCGAAGAAGATCAAGCACAAGCGCAAGAAAGTCAAGATGTCCATCCTCAAGTACTACAAGGTGGACTCGGACGGCAAGATTAAGCGTCTCCGCCGCGAGTGTCCGACCGCTGAGTGCGGCGCTGGTGTCTTCGTACGTTATCCTGCAATATTTCATGTCTCACGTCATTAAATATCTTTTGGTTTGAAGATGGCCTTCCACAAGGACCGCCAGTACTGCGGCAAATGCGGTCTGACCTACACCTTTGCCCCTGGTACTAAACCACCTGTCGTGTAGTTGTTTCACATGTTGTACACGTATGACCAATATGATCATGATCTCATTAGAATTGAGTACTGAGTACTGGGAAACAAAAGTTGCTGTTGGCTGCTAGGGACTGGGTATGTATGTAGTCGAAGTGTATCTGAAGGAATTCTAGTTTAACGAATCTAAGTTCTACGATGCATGTCTACGTCAAGGTGACGGTCTATGTCTCTAAGTATCCACTAGTAAATTTTGAAATGTAACTTAGACCGTATCCCATGCAACTTCACATTCGCCAACAAGCTCTGGCGTCACGTGTTTCAAAGACGGAAACAGCCTGGAAAGCATCGCCGAAAGCGACGAGACGTCAGGTCGGGAGCGAAAACTGATCGACAGCGAAGAAAGGGGGTGAGATCCGCCCGTGACTGCGCCCAGGTCCGGAAGTGAACGTGAATCCGCGTCCAGGGTGATGACCAGATGGTCGAGGTGCTTGCACTCTCTTGCCAACGCGGAGAGGCTCGACAGTGAGGCCCTAGGCGTCCAGCTCGTCTCCGCATTTTCGAGGGCCGTGCGAGCCCCGAGTTCGAGTCGCTCGACGCGCGGCCACCACCTCGACATCTCCTCGATGTCTGTATCCGACAAGTCGGGTGGCAACGAAACGTCGAGCGTGAAAGACCTGAGGGGCAGTTTCGAAAGCGGTCGCAAGTGGTCTAGAGTGAGGAACTTGGGAGTGTATGTGGGTGTATCATCGGAATCGCCAACAGAGATCGTGTGTTCAAGAGTGAATTCACTCAATGGCAAGGTGGTCATCGTCGTGAAGAGACTTTCGAATGCTGACGTGGGATCAGAACCGGTAGCGTCTACATCGAGAGAACGAAGTTTATGACGGGGCAAGTGTTGGAGTATCAGTGATACGAGCACCAGCCGAGCACGAATCTTCAGTTTTTCCAATGCGGGAAAGAAAGCGGTATCAGAGGCGCAGGCAATTGCAGTCGACAAATTGGTGTGTGCTAAGCGGTCTGCGTGAATGTCGAAATGCACCAAGTAGGGGAATGTAGAAACTGTCATGAAGGACTGCTCTGTCAAGGATGAAAGATGCAATGACAATGAGCGCAATGTTGTCATGCTGCTGAGGGGGACATGCAGGCATTCTGACGAGCGTCCTCTAACGGACAGCCGTTCCAACGAGGAGCCTTTCAACAGTGATATCATGCCACGCACGGTCGTGGAGGTAGAGTTAGATTTGGTGTAACCCACCTGCAGTGTGACCGACCGAAGCCGAGGTGCTAAGCTCATCCGCAGGGCGACGTCCACGTTGGCTCTGCCTTCTATGCGAACAGACTCGAGGTTGATCATTTGGCGAAACAGATGCACGGGGATACCGTTCAGATCGGCAGTCACGCGATGGCAATGTACGATATGCTTGACACGAGCAGCATAGGAGCGGAAGGGCAACATCGGCATGCTTGACACCATCGAGTCAAAATGCTACGAACAACTCAGGAACTACTGACCAAGTAGTGAGAAACACACATACGACGACATTATTCTCTATTGAAAAGCCTGGCAAAAGAGAGAGCAATGGTACGGCCGATGGAAGTCGTCTCCATATGCGATCTAAAGCAGGGTCCTTCCATGCTTTACAACACATTGCAGCGCGGTACAGTGGCGATTTGCCATCGCCCAAGATCGTCTCAAAGATGAATTGAAGGATTTCATCAATGAGGAGGGCTGGATGCATTGCTTCCGCCTTGATGAGAGTGAGACGGTCGTCTTCACGACAAGGTAGAAAAACACACCTACCGCGTATCGTCAACGAATATTTCCGCCCCACGAGAACTTCTGCGCCAATAAGTTGAACTACACTAGAAATAAGGCCGAACTCCCGACGGCAGAACCTTGTCTTGAGCTGAAGTTGACTCGGACGAGTGTACTACAGCTGGAGGCGGCCTCGTAATAGCATACTTCTTACCGATGTGATTTTTCACGGCGAATGGTTCTTGTAAACAAGGCAATGATACCCGTCAAAAAAAAATTGTCAACTCGGGCTCCGATTGGCTGATGATAATCACGTGCTTACAGCCTCTGCTTTAACATTCAACATTCATTAATGAGTTCCCAGGAGCCAATGATGCTACGAGCATACTCAGTTGCGAGAGAATCGACAAGTGATATGTAACGTTATGCACTCCGCCTTGCAGATGGAAGTCTGAGGCCCAAAAGTTCACGGTTGATGCCCGGCGGTGTTTGGGGCACACAATCAATTGGAGCTGGATCGAAGATGAATTAATGGTACTTCACCTTGCTTGGGCAAGGCCAGAGTCCTTCTCACCGACGCTGCGAGTGTGAGGGCGACACGCTACATACCATCATTATGGCTCGAAGAGTCGTGGTCAACTGTCTTCGAGAAGGTGAATCCACGCAGAACCTGGCCAGCAGGGCACTATCAGCGAGCGTTTTTCGCAATTGTGCTGGATGTCGGGCACAGGAGCCTTAGGACGGTGATCGATATCATCATATCGTAGTAGTGGGCGCTATACGCGCATAATGGATTAATCTAACCACCGAGACTCGAAAGTCACCGTGGTTGCGGTCCATTGAAACACTAACTATATCGACGTATAGTCGTCTATATTGCGGGGTGACTGGCCCGAAGTAAAATGAATGCTCTTGGGACATTGGTCATCGTCAACTGAAGTTCGTGAGGTTCAGGCGCAAGAACTGACCTTGTTCTTCATTAACTTGGCATCTGGTCATCAATCCTGTCACCAGAAATGACCGCTTGCGTGTGTTCGTATATCGCCCGCTTGCGCTGCGACTCTTCAAAGTCATGCTGTCTTTGCCGCATCTTCTCTCTCCGACGGTCGTCATCGCGTAACACCCCTCTGAACATGTCCTATGCATCGCTCGAGGTGAGCGTGCGTTCGCGCAGTGACTATAAACACACCTCGCGCTCCTTGGTTTGCTGGTAGTGAACGCCCCATACTATGAATGCTGAGATGGCGCATGAAGTTGCCAAGGTCGCCTTCGCCCGCGCTGACATACTACTCAAAAACTGGCGCAGCCACTCGGCCAAAGGGCGCAGCCACAACAGGAGCAAACACTTCGCTCGAATCCTACACTCCATTGACACAACTGACGGTCTTCTTGCTAGATAGCGTAGTCCCATGCGCGAGCCTTGAACATGGCTGCTCTTGAGGTACGTCGGCGACATTTATCCTCGCCTTTTTTTTCAACGTCGAGCCTCCAGGATTTCGAAAATACCCTCAAGGAGGTCGTCGGCGCAAAACGGCTGTCGGCCTCGAAAATGACCAAACTGAAAGAGATTGCTATGAAATCGCTCGAGGTGCGCATCGGGCCCACTTAGCGTCCGTTGCGTCTGACGTATCTGCGTTCCAAAGGACGACACCAAACTCGTCGCCATCCTCTATCGAACTCACAACTCGTTGCCGAGTTCTGCCAAAGTGTCGAGCTTGTACGCCTTCGATGCTCTCGCTCGCGCTGCTCGAGATCTGTTGAACAAACGCGGTGTGACGGACGACGTCCACACGGGAAAGCACAATGCAGCGACGTTTCTCCTCAAGATCGAAGGCGTCTTGGACGGGCTCTTTCGCGACATGGTCTCCTTGGGCAACCCAGAAGCGAAGGTCAGTTGTCGGAGTATGCTCCTCCGCGGAAATGAATAGCGCTCGGTCGCTGGGTTTATGCGAGCATTCACATTTTCGCCGCGATCCTTGACCTCGTAGCGCATTCTATCACATGATCTCTTGTCATCGCTTGATGGGTAGTTAACCAGGTACCAGATTCTTACGTGTTTTCTGACCACAGGAAAAAACGAAGAAGGTTCACGACATATGGGTCAAATCGAATACTTTTCCTTCGCCGGTGCTGACACGACTGAGGGATATCTTGTCGGACGTACGAAAAGGTGCTTATCAGAACCAAATCATGTGGCCGCTAAGTATTTCTTCTGTCTGTGTACCTCTAGCTATTTTTGCTGGCGTTCTTGCCTCCAATGAAATGAGTATATCAACTGAAACGTCGTTTCGTTTACTTTTCCGTCAGAGATCGCTGTAAATCCGGCAACGCCCACCGAACCACACGCGGCGAGCGAAGTGCCCGCGACAACACCCCAACCGGCACCCCACATCCCTGATGTGCAGGCAGCCCTGCTTGCACTGCTGGGTCAAGCAGCTCAGGGCCACAGCCAACCCCCGAGGTACGCCATCTTGGTCCGCTTGGCTCGTGCGTCCACTCACCACCAAGAAGACCTAGCCAAACACCACCAAATATGGACCCACACCTGCAGCAGAACCAGGTCGCACTGTTACAGCAACTGGCCAAGCTCACCAATGGTTCCACCCCCCCTCCAGGACAGTCACCACCTCCCCCTGACGCAAATCCTCCTGCCGTAATTCCTGCACCAGAGCCATTGCATACTTCCTCGCGACCTCCACTACCCCAAATAGGTCGTTTTGATGCCCTGGGAGATACACGGTCTCCGCGCAACGACTACCCAGATCACGGACGAGAGTTTCGTGACGAGAGACACCCGCGCGGCGGTGCCCGTGGTGGCTATCGTGGTCGTGGCCGTTGGGATGATCACCACAATGCGGATCGATTCAGACATCGGGACTGGAATCCATCTTCACGCCCAAGACGAAGCCGTTCACGCAGTCCGCGCAGACACGAGGAACCACGAAAAGTGCGACCACACACCCCGCCCCGCCGACCTCTGAATGACAGAGACTCTCCTCGCCTGCCCGAACAACGGACGCCACCTGCCAACGTGCCCGGCAAGGACGAGTTTGGGCGGGATATCAGGGCGCCGTCGCACTCGCCATCCAGATCTATGTCGGTCGAAGACACGCAGGCACTAGCTCCGATGGACTCGTCTGTAGATCCTTCTGCTGGGGTCGCGCCAGATAATCACATACCTGTATCTGATCAGTCGCCTTTGGTAGCTGCAAGTACGTCTTCTGCGCAGAGTACAGACGGGCACACCCCGAGCCCAGCGAAGCAGCCGCAACCTGGTCTTGACCGATTTGATATCAACGCGTTTGATGCGACTGCGCCGGCGTCGTGGGAAGGGCTAGGAAACATGTGGCAAGCGACTTACGGCTACATGCCCTCGCAAGAGGAGCTGATGCACTTCGTGATGGCTGAGACGATGGCTGCTGCCGGGATGGGGAACGGGGGATTCAGCGGGGCACAGGGAGGTCAGTGGCAACAAGGAAACTGGCAGGAACACGGCGCAGGACAAAACGGAGGGTGGACGAGTGGGCAGGGCATGGAAGGCTATGTGGGTGGGGACCCAGGATACGGCAACTACCGAGAAGGGCATGCAGAGCCATTCGACGCCGTCGTCCTGAATGGCGACGAAAACGCGACCGAGGATTAGAGCAGAGAGAGTAAGCAATTTAGCATATTCGCATTATTTGTATAGCATCTATTTCCATGTTCTCCACCACCTTGCGACGCGCGACCCGCTGGACACAGCCCATCCGCCAATCGTCGAGCGTCAACCCAGACGAGATCGCACACTTCTCGCGTCTCTCTTCTCTCTGGTGGGATGAGCATGGTGAATTCGCACTGCTCCACCGCATGAACCCGACCCGCGCCCAATACGTCCGCGAAAAACTGACCGAGATCACACGCGAGGAGGACGGCGAGGACGCGGGACGCGGCATGGAGCAGAGGCGGGACGTCCTCCGGGGACTGGACGTCCTGGACGTCGGGTGTGGCGGGGGATTGCTTTCCGAGGTAAGTTCGCGTCCGGTGCACACACACAGCGACGGCTCAGCGGACCTCGTACAGAGCCTGGCCAGGATGGGCGCGCGGACCCTCGGCATCGACGCCTCCGAGTCCAACATCGGCATCGCGGCCGCGCACGCCCGCGCAGACCCAGAGCTGCACGCGTCGGGGCATCTCACGTACCGCGCGACGTCCGCCGAGGCCCTCGTCGAGGAGCCGAAACGATACGACGTGGTGTGCTCGATGGAGGTCCTCGAGCACGTCGACAACCCCGCCGGGTTTCTCTCGACCTGCGCGGCGCTCGTCAAGGTACGTCCCGCGCGACGAGCGGCACGTCTCGCGCGTTGACCTGGTCTCTTTTCGCAGCCGGGGGGCCATCTCTTCCTGTCGACCATCGCCCGCACGCCTCTGTCCTACTTTCTGACTATCCTCGCAGCGGAACACCTCCTGCGAAAGGTTGCGGTCGGGACGCACACGTACTCCAAGTTCATCAACCCTTCGGAGCTCGTCTCGTTCTTCTCGAATTACTCCTCGCCGTCGCCCGACCCGCCGGTTCTTGGAAGGCGGTGGATAACACGCACGTACGAACATGGCCTCCCCACCCGCACGGAAGCTGAAGTTCGAGGTCTCATCTACGTACCCTGGAGCGGTAACTGGCAACTCATGTCCCGTGGCGCGACCGCTTGGGGTGCTGCTGAGTGCAACTACCTGTTCTGGGTTCGTAGGCCATCCGAGTTGTAGTACACACGAGCAAGAAGACTGGTTCTACGATAATACAGCAGGGTTACATATACACAGCTTGTAAAGCACCATCCGTCGTATGGCGAGACAAGAGAGAGTGGGAGGGTATATATGATGCGACACCGTCTTAAAAGGAAGTAGTCCTTGAGCTATCACGAAGGACGAGAACGAAAGGAATCGAGGTCCCGTCAGGCCAAAAAGAGGGTTATGCAGTTCATGACATCAGTCTCTCGCCCCACACGAGCCGTTGTCGATGCGCCCGGTAGGCACCGCTCATGGCGACCCAGGAAGTCCACAAAAAGGAGACCAACAAGACGGTGAATGAAACGCGCATGAGCGCTTTCCATCGCCAGGACACGGGCGCAGAAGAAGTGAATATGATCAGTCTCCATCGTTCGCGAAAGTCCGTGTTGAGCCATAACAAGCTGCTCACGAGCTCCTGGGCCTAGAGACGCGTTCGTTTCACCACACCAGTGGAGCGGAATCGAAGCGATACCTACTTTCGTCCGACCGGAATCGTAGGCATGGCGAATGTTGGCGATGCGCGATCGAATGCGTGGCAACGTCGTGGCGAGATCCTCGAGGATGACCAACGAGTCTTCGAGCTCGTCCCGCAGCTTGGGTATGTCCGAATTGAGCGCCTGGTCTGCCCGCTGTATGTTCCTCTGCCGTTTATGGGTGAGACGTAAACGAAAAGAGAAAGTGACGGTAACGCCACCCACGTTGAGTTCTGCCAGTGCGCCCTTGATGGAAGACTCGATCGCTCTGAAGTTGCCCAGGTGTTCTCGCAGCTTGCTCTGGCGAGTGGGGTGGGTGGCAGGGGCGAACGAAACGGGGAAGGCTTACGTCGAGGTCCTTGATCCGAGTGTCGCACTCGACCGCGCGGGTCAATGTATGCTGTGCGTGGCGAGCGATGCAGTCGTCGTCCATGGAGGGATATCTGCGGGGTGAACGTAACGGTGAGACCCCTGAGGTGCACAGGAACAAAGGCTCACGAACCTGATCTCCTCCGGCTGCCGCTGGTCCACCTGAGACATGGCAGAGCAGCCGAGAAACAAAGGCGGGCGAAACGAGAACGGCGAGGTCGTCGCCGCTTTTTTCAATGAAAAAAAAAAAAAAAAACCCTTCGAATGGGCGTTATACCAAAACTGGCCTCGCCTCGTGTCGCCCATGTCGCCGTCGACGCCACGACAGCGGCTTTCGGACGCGGCCCGCCGCTTCTGCGACGACTTTGCACGCAAGTGCTCCGTCGACGTCCTCCTCGCCCACTTCGCCACCGCTGGGCCCTGCGAGGTCTTTGAGCACGGCCTCCCCAGGTTCGCCCCCTTCCTCGGCTGCCCCTACACCGGCCTCGACGGCGTGCGGCGCTATTTCGACGCCGTCGCCGCGGTGATCGTCTACGACGACATGCGCTTCTCCGAGTACGTCGTCGATGACGTAGCGAGGAAGGTGTCTGTCAAGGGCGTCGCGACCTTTACCTGGGTCGCCACTCGCCAGAGCTGGGGAGAAACGTTCGCGTACGTCTTGGACTTTGACGAGTATGATAAGATCGCCCGCTATCAGATATGGGGCGATACCGGCGCCATGTACCTTGCCAGCCGAGGTCATTTGAGAGAAGTGAGCGATCGCAACGTCGCTTCTCCTCACCGCTTATATATGCACCCTCCACAGGTCGAGGACAGTTGAACGTGCTCGGTCCAAATCATTTACAATCGAGGCTGTCTGGTGTAGTGCCAAGTACTAGCTATCGCTTATGATACAAGTGTATGCATGAAATAGGTTAAGCGGTGAATGATGAAGTATATCACCAAGCAATCCTGTCCAAATGTTCGTCAGACGACACGTAAGTACGGGCTACATTAGTGGTTCATAAAATAGCGTGAAACATGCTCGCCAAGACACCTGAGGGCAAAGGCGAGCAATGCGACGTCAAAGGAGCGTAGATAGTATGGTCGTAACATGACGCATCAAAAGTTCACTGTAGCACACAGTTGCTCTGCTTCTCGCTGTTCCGCTTCTTTGGGCGGTCAGGCTCCCCAGACAAGGTGCCAGGGAGGTCTGACTCCATCCTTTCGAACCCGGAACCGCCGTTGGACGTGATTTTGGACGACGGCGCGTCGGGGGGACGTTGACTTGTGCGGGGATGCGAGTCCACGTCGGGTTCCGTAACGGAGAAGAAAGACCGTCTTGGCTCTTGTCGACTGGACTGACTGTCCAGCGTCTTGATGCTCTTTGGTCCGGTGCTCGTGCTCGACTCCGAGGTCGGCCTGTCGTCTGCGTTCAGGTTGTGCCTGAGCTTCGACGACTTGCGTTCTTGAGCTTTGTCTTCCTCATTGACCGCAGGAATTGGCGACGGGAATCCAGACAGGTGAGCAACCGATAGCGATGAACGAGAACGTCCAAACCCAGATATAATCTTGAAAGCAGCGGGCGGCTTCGGAGGTAGTCCCTGGTCAGAGGTAGGAGGCCGTGGAGACGGTGTAATGAAGGAAACTTCAGACGGTACCATCGACGTGTCCACGGCCGGGGGTGATGCGTTCGAGCCATCAGAAGGATGGAATACGTGCGTGTTGCCCTTCTCTGCAAATTGCGCGTACATCAGGAGCTGCGATCGGAGTTCGCAGGTTGGTGCTGCGTCAGACGCACACTTGGAGTGCGCTATAAGGCTGCACCGATCGCAGATAACCGCATTCTTCTTCGCGCTTCCAAGGCACACTCTGCAGGTCATCGCTATCGGGTTCGTTCAGGAGAGGTGAACACGCGTGAAATGGTTGCTTACGCTTCCCAAAGATGGTCTTCACGAAGGCGTGGTTCCGAGGTAAAAACGTGGCGTCGTCGTGAAGGGGCGATACCTGTCCATAAGAGAGGCTCTGCTGTGAAGTACCCGACTCCTCTCCTGCCGGAGGCTCCGACGGTGGAGTTTCCTCGATCGCCGAGTCAATGTGGGCGAGCACCTTGGCAATGTCTGATTTCTGAAGATCGGCACTGACTCGGCGGAGAAAGGGAATACTGTCTTGAGGACGGAGTTCCTGGTGGACAGATCAACGGTGCCGCTCGTCCCGGGGAAGCTGTCTCACCTTGAGCGCATCCCAATTTATCTTGAGCCATGGGTGTTCACACAACTTCTCTGCATCTGGGCGCTGCTGAGGGTCTTTTTGGAAGCAATGTTGCAGGAAGTCTTGGAGTGCGTCAGAACAGTCGTCCGGCAGAGGTGGCATCTCATCTTCCACGATTCGAAACATGACTGTCCAATCAAGTCAGTCGCATCCGGCGGTAAACACATGGTGTAGCACGCACCTGTCATGCTATTCCCAATCTCCCCGTACGGAGGACGGCCCGTAAGAAGCTCGATGACTGTACACCCTAGCGACCAGATGTCCGATTTCGGCGACGCGCCCTTGAGTTCGATCACCTCGGGAGCCATCCAGTTGGGAGTGCCAGCCACGTTATTAAGTTCGCGCTCCATAGCCCTGAGATTGAGAGAGACGCCAAAGTCTGAAAGTTTGATGTTCCCAGTCTTGGTCGTGAGAATGTTCGCAGCCTTGAGGTCGCAGTGTACGACTTGGCATTCGTGGAGGTAGTGCAGGCCCTCTAAGATCTTGACAACATAGCCGGCAACAAGTCGTTCGTTGAGCTTCCCGAACGATTTGAGTGTCTGCCCGAGTGAGCCGCTCTCCGCGTACCTTGACGAGTCAGCGATCACTGGGGGAAGGTGGGCGGGAAATTCCCTTACTCGAGGACGATATTCAAGAATTCCTCGTCTCTCACCATGCCTTCGTACTTCACGATGCCCGGGTGCGACAAGCTCTTCATCAGGTCGACTTCTTTCATGAGCTGCATCACTTCCTCCTCTTTCAGGCCCTCCAGTCGAATACGCTTGACAGCCACCATCTGACCGGTGGTCAGGTTCAAGGCTCGGTAGACGACGCCGAATTGACCTCGACCAATGCAATTGCCAAGTTGCTTAAAACAGAGGCGCGTTAAACACAAAAGGCGACGGGGCGCGGACACACTCACAAATTGGACACCTGCTTTGCCCTCTTCCTCAACCACGATGGTCTGGCGTGCCGCACTACCGTCCATCGACTCGCGACCCGGTAAATCACTGACATTCCGGTTATCCAAAGTCTCACGAGATCTATGATATTTCCGTACCTAGAATGACGCTGCCTCGCAAGCTCGCCGTAAGAATCTGGTCGGCTGCGTTGCCTCGCTCTTGGATCATCGAATTCGCTATAGAGCCGACCGCGTATGCGCGATCCGTCCAGATGACTAATTGGACTTTGTGGAGAGTCGGGAGAGGGTGATGCCCGGGCACTGTGCTCCGCGGACACCGCCCTCGGAAACGGAACAGCAGAGCTGCCTTCCCTGTCTGGGTCGTCCAAGTTACCACGTGATACATAGGTTCCGTTGCGGCGGGCACCGTTTCTCGTGCTGGGTCGGCGTAATATCACTTTGGAACCAGGTGAACTGGGGATAGGGCTGTCGGGACTAGTGTCGCGACGTAGGATGGACTCTTTAGGCATGAGTACTGGATGGTTGATGCGGCGCGGGGTGGATGGGACCGAATCGGTGCCATCGTTAAGTCGCGAAGCGCCAGCGAGGTATGGTTTCCATGATGCAGAGGTCGAAGAAGGGCTAATGCCCAGCGGAGACTCTTCCAGGTTGGTTCTGGTCTGGGTAGGGATAGATCGCGGAGGGCTTGACCGAAAGGCATCTACGAAGTCGTCGGGCCACTTCCCTTTACCGAGTCGAACACGAACTTGGTCAGGTTCACGGTCCCGTTGACCATCACCTACGGTGGACCTAGCTCGAGCGGTCTCTCGAGAGCTCGACCCACAGGCACTGTTCTCTTCTTCCTCGACCAGGCTAACAAGGTCCGGAGTGGCGGGTTCACTGGGCCTTCGGTCTGTTGTTCGGGTGCCGTCTCCACTAATACTGTGCCTTCTGGCCATTTCCTCTGCCACGAACGCAGCTACAGAGCTAGCTTCTGTCCTAGTGAAGGATGGAATATCCGAACCAAGAGACGTGGCTTCTGTTGTAGTGGTCCTGATAGTGCCGAACTTGTTTTGGGCACTGCTATTCCGGCGAATATCAAAGATACTGGAATACGCGGTGTTCTCCGTGATATTGCTCGATGTTCTTGACTGTCTAAGCGGGATAACTGGAACATAATCTCCCAGACTAGGGCCGGAGGGTTGCGGTTCGCCTGATGGAAAGTCAAGGGAGCTGGAGCCAGGTGAAAATGCACCGCCACCATTACTATGCTTCAGTTTCGCATGGGTTCGCATGGGTGATTTAGGAGTCGAAGTAATCATTTTAATGGAAGGAGTATCATCATTTCCTGGGCTATTCCCCGCTCTGCCGGAGCTACGTGCTGTACCACAAGAGTTTCCCGACTGAGGGCTGTCTGACCGTAGCGCTGCGAGAAGCGGTTCAGGTGACACTAAGTGCTTCCGACAAGCGGAAGCAGGGAGCGGAGAAACTGATCGCTGCTGTATCAGATCAGGTGTCGATGAAGCGGCATGAGAGAGGGATGGCAAGAAGCGAAGGGCGTTATTAGGCGCAACCTCGACGTCGGCTATGTTCCTTTGACCAGACATGACCTTGCTTCGGTTCGTGGCCGGTGTTTCAAATAGCTTTATGAAGGAGATAATCGTTCTTGCCACGCGACACAGGGTCTCCGGAGTTGCTTCAATAAGGTCGTCGCGATAGAACAAGTCGTCAGAAGGCACCCCATGAGAAGAACATGCTGCAAGGAATTTGGTAATGTTACTGGTACGTTTGAACCCGTCTTCTCGCGGATCAATTCGCAAAATTGCAGACGGGACATGCTTGTTCGTCAACCTGCGCCGGGGCGTGAGGCGTCATGCGTTCTGCCGCAGGGACTGTCCCACTCACTGGCATAGAACCACCCCGTCCCTGAGCGCCTCGCAAAAGAGTCTCCTCTCTCTCTCCTCTCCAGCATTACTGACGATTGCAGAACCCAAACCTGTTACGCCAGTTTGGCTCGAGTTGGCGCCTGGCAGAGCACCGCTCTTGCCCCAGATGCGCTCTAGTCTCACCAATGGTTGCAATCGAACCTCAACCTCGGCCCATTCTCGTGCACGCTCACTGCGTGATAAGTGCGGTGGTGGCTTGCGTAGTTCCTTGCACAGCAGCGAGATGGCGGTGCGAATCAGTTCACGTTGTTCTGGAGTCGAGGAAGAGCTAAGTGAAGTGACAGATATGTTTAAATTGCGGTTGTGGACATATCCTGGTACTCTTTGCGTTGGAGAAGCAGTGCGGGATCGTGCGGTAGAAGCTGGTGAACTCGGCCGAGGAGAAGGTGACATTGCTAGGCGTCGCTGGGTGTCCAATGCACTTCGTTTGGGTGTATCCGTAGATGGCCTGTGGGCAATTTCAGCCGAAGATCTGCGAGAACAATCTACAACTACAGACGGTTGGGAAGCAGGCTCAGGTGGTTGCTGGGTAGCCGAGGCAGAAACAAGGCCTTCATGGGAAGTTGGAGTTATTCGCCTCGTCGGTGCCCAAGCCTGACCAGGGCTCGCTGCACGGCTTGGCGTAGGAGACGAAGATGGGCCGTGAAGAAGAAGTGATGCTCTGGAGGCGCCTGGCCATTTAGCCACTGTCCCAGACCACCCTTTTCCACCTGGCTGTGGATTAGGAGAATCAGGTGGACTTGGCAAGTCACTACTTTTTCGGGGCGTATCGACGGATGACCGCACACTAGACGGTGGTGGTGTGAATATAGCAGAAGGTCTCGATTTTCCGGCTCGCGGAGACGCTGTCCCATTGCGTTCTGGAGATCCTAAGCGGCTTTTGGGTTCTCGGCGGGGGGATAGAGGTTGTGGTGCACTAATCTCCCTAACTGTGGGTTGCATACTCGCTCGACGGGTGCGGTCGCGTGCAATGGAACTGGTCGAAAGATTTGAAGTTGCGTTAACGATCACGACCGGCTGGAAATTTGAAGGTGGTGTGGAATGCGAAGAAAGATGAACTGCAGGCGAAGACGCCGAGGCTTGTCGCAGGGAAGGGATGATGAAGCTCGTCCAACCTGCCACGCGATGCTGGCCGTCCCTCTCCGCATTGTTAACATGCTCCACACCGACCCTACACTGGACGGTTGAAGATACGGTCGGAGTTGATACGTGCGTAACAGAGTTGCGACCAGCCCGGCGAAGCACTACCTTGGACTCGAAGCGCTTGAACATGCCCGACATGCCTCTGTCATTGTCGTGGTCCGTCGTGCCAACGCCATCAGAAAAGGGCTTATCTTTGTCCCTTCGTTCGGCAGAGGTGGATTCGAGGTCATCGTCGGGAGATGTGATTCTGGCCTTTGATCGCGTCGCAGTCTTGAGACCATGCTCGAGGGATGATCGGATGCGCTGTTTGAATGTCGTCTGCGAGGACTCGGCCGCGCAGTTATATCCGGATGGATGAGCAGAAGGAGATGGTTCGGCACCGCGTGAAGAGAGCACGAACGGGACAGCCTGTGGTTTGAGATTACTACGGTACTGCGAAGCCATCTGGGAGGGTATGAAAAAGTGTGCTTTAGACGGGTTAGATGGTGCGAGGACTGCCATGCATGGACCGCATGTAGCGCCACGATCAGTACGAGACCAAGGGATGTAGTAAGAAAGGACAATGTATGGCTAGGCGAGACGGAGATCTGAGTGGGAAGTGGGAACGTGCGCGATAGCAATAGCGGCGAGCTGAGGGAGATAAAGTGAGGTCAGCAAACTATGAGAAGACCACGTGTCGGACAGAAGAGTAAGGACACACGAAGCGAGCGGACGTGCATGTGTGTAGCCAAAGAAGGACACAGAAATTCAAGAGGGAAAGTGAATGATGCTAACCGGAGAATGCCTTGATGGTAGATCTTGCACTAGATTTTCGGGTGTGAACGTGGAGCCAGGTCGGTACTAGAGGACAGCTAAGAGGAAAGTCAGGATCCAAGTTTGGGTGAGACGTAGGGAAAAACTTGGACTCACGGAAGCAACGCGGGGAGCGGATAGATACCCGGGACATGTCCGTAGGGGTCTGCGTGGGAGGTGGAGTACGCGGGGACTATACGTACTATGCACAATGCTTATGACGTATCGGAGTCAATGCAATGTGACAGACGAGAACAGGTCTCGGTCGCCGAATCGTTTGCATGCATGCTCTGACGGATGGCAAGGCTTACCGACTTGCACGCCCTTCGGCCCCGTGCCCCCCGACCCGGCCACGGACGCCACGGATTGCCATCACGAGTGTGGGCGCAACTGGCTAGCAAACCCGTGTCCGCCGCATTTGGTACGACGCCCTTGATTGGCGTCCGAAAACTCCTGGGTAGTAAGTATATTCAAATGATCAACACTTGACATGCGAACGCTGACAGTTGGGCCAGGGGAAAGGGGGACGGCTGGAGCTGGTCGCTGGCGACGACGAGCTCGGCCCGCGCATGGACAAATACTTTGCGGGACAGAGCCGCGCATCCCAGCACGTGTGCCACAACCGGACAGCGGAGTTTCAACTTCTCCTGTCTTTGACTCATCATGCCCGCCCGCTCGCGCACGAAATCAGCGTCCAAGGACGCACAGACCCGCGCAAAGGACAAGTCGGCGAGGACGGACGCCGCCGTGAGTGACATCGGGATGGAGAACTGGTCCCGCCCTGCAACAAAGCCGGTCCATGCGAAAAACGACACCTACTGTCTCTGCAACCAGCCCGACGATGGCTCTCCGATGGTCTCTTGCTCAGAGTGTTCAGAGTGGTGTGTACCCCCCTCGTGGCGCCCTTACTCCCCCTCAGGGCGTGTCCACAGGTATCATTTTCGGTGTGTGAAGCTCAGTGCGGAGCAGGCTGAAGATCTTGGTACGTCCTCTTTCCTCGGCTTCATCTCTGTTTGCTCATCGTCCTCTTCTTTCCCAGAGGTGTATATCTGTCCTACTTGTACCGAAAACACCGGTCGACGCATGATCAGTGAGTGTCACCGGTTCAATTGCTCTGTTTACGACACTGCGCGGCGCCACCGCCTCTGCACAATGTATATCGAGCATATGAGTTCTGTACCCCTACAACTTGTTCGCTATCCGTCGTCGTCTGAGGCACCCATTCTTGCGCTTTCTCTACCAGACCATCCGTTTCTCGCACTATGGTTGCTGTCATAACGGTCGTCTGCAGCCCAATTGCGGCGCTCTGCATCTTCACAAGCTGAGAGGCTTCACGTTATTGGCGCGCAGCTACGTCTGTTGAGTCTGATGATCTGGTATGAGCCACAGTAGTCTGAGCGCCCCGTACAACCATAGACGCCCACGACCAGACTAAGTTCCCGTCGTGCTGGGTTAGGCCGTTTTCGTTCTTCGTTTCCTGCCCGCTTTCGTCGTGCTCTCCCAGTTTTCCTTGGCGACGTGTGCTGACCTCCCGGTTGTTCGCAGTGCAGTGGGAGGCTCGAGAAGGTCATCCCGAGTTAATCAACGTCTCGCACGATGACGATGGCCCCAACGCGCCTCCACAGCCTCCGACGCCACCCCCTGCACTATCCCCTTCCGAATCGGAAGTGGATTCCGACAGCGAGGACGACTATGTGGCTGAACCGGAAACGGTAAAAGGGAAGAGGACCGCGAGGGTGTGTTCCATTTCGTCATGTGCGATATTGTTCGCTGACGCGCGGGACTTATAGCGGCGGACGCGCCGTGTAGCCTACGCATCGGATTCAGATCACTCTGGCCACGATTCCACTCACAAGTTTGGCACTCCGTTCTCAGAGGGAAGGAGAGTATCACCTGCCACTAGCAGCCATCTTAAACGCAAACAGGTTGTTTCACATCAGGTGCGGGAAACCAAACGCAAAAAGTCCTCAGACGCCCCTATCTCGGTGGACGATGACCCCGCCAGAAAGTACTGCCTTGGGAAACTGCGAGATATGCTTCGTCCGATTTTTTATAGGTATCCTCAAGCAGAGGCCAACGATGGGTCTGGTAACAAGGTAGATCTGAAAGCAGAGGATCTCACCGACGAAGACAAGGAACGGTTGCAAAACGAAGCGGATGCCTTTGCCTCGGAGCTCGAGCAATGTGTCTTTGAGCTCTATGGAGAACCTGACAAATACGGAAAGCAAGGAGTCGGGCCCAAGTACAAGTAAGTCACTCGTTTGCGATGCATGTCACGGACTAATCGCGCTTTCATTAGGGAACGCTTCCGTATGCTGACTTTCAACTTGAGTCAGGCTGATCGTGTAGCTATTCACAAGCGCATATGCTACGCCACTATTTTTGCAAAGGAGCTTTCTCAGATGAGTTCCACAGACTTAGCCAATGAAGAAACGAAGCAGTCCA
This sequence comes from Strobilomyces dryophilus, assembly GCA_038089955.1. Taxonomy (NCBI): domain Eukaryota; kingdom Fungi; phylum Basidiomycota; class Agaricomycetes; order Boletales; family Boletaceae; genus Strobilomyces; species Strobilomyces dryophilus. Next base: position 135,327 of record JBBPLT010000012.1, on the reverse strand, counting down.
TCAAGCTTGCCGAAAAAGAGGCATTGGAACATTCCATTCTTCAAAAGACGCTGGTCCCTCGCGCAAAGATCACACACAAGGGCCTTCAAGATATCGAGGACGTCAACGGAGAATCGGCGACCTTGCTGCGCGAACGGGAAAAGGAGGAAGAGGAACGTCGCGAAGAGGAACGCCGGGAAAGAGAGCGACAAGCGCGTCTGAAGGCCGCCGAGCAACATCAAAAAGACAGAGGAGGTACTATCCCGCAAGGGTCAATGCCCCCCGAATCACCAATTGTACCACAGAGCGCCACGTGGGGTGGTTCCGTTCCTATACGCCACGACGTTTATTCGCCTACGACTGACAGTGTCAGATCGTCAATTCACCAACTGTTCGCACCATCCGCCTCCGACCTCCAGACTTCCCCTGAGCCGGAGTTGGATATTGGTGATCTCATCCACTTGGACGACGAGCCCGCCCCTCAGGACGGATTTGGCGATCATTTGCCCACACCTGTTTTGGAAGCCTCTGTTCTATCCTCGGAATTGGTTCCTTCAGCGCCAGCGCCACCTGATCCAGCGCCTCTGCCTCCATTGACAATCTCCATCACATCTTCCGAGCCATCCTCTGTGATTGCTACTTCACCGACACAACTCGTTAAGCCAGAAACACCCGCACGTACATCCTTTGACCTGAACGCATTATGGTCGTCCCCGAAAACAGAGTTTGCATCGCAAGAGGTAGTAAAAGGGCCGGAACCACATACCCAACAGGAGCAGGAGCAGAAGAGCCACCCAATTGAGGTGGACACTTTTCCCCGGGAGGCAACTGATCAGGATTTCGACATGTTCTTAGAAAAGGATCAAGATGTTGACGTTGCTCAAGACGAGCGACCTCAAGACCCAGAAACAGCCTTTCAGGCAGTTCCGCCGGTATGGTCTGGAAAGGTGAATAATAGCGCCATTTCAGAATAATCAATATCGCTCATTTCCGTTCTAGGTTGCCATGCCTGTGGATTCCTCAATTCCCCAGTTGGCGTCTGTTGCTGCCCGCCAGGTGGGTGGTCAGACCTTAGGTGCTGATTCCCCTCTTTGGAGAACGCTTTTCCCATCCAATACGCTCCGGATCGACGGGAGGGTGCCAACAGAGAATTCGGCGCAGTTCCTGTTGCAGACCAGATTGAATCCGCAAAAAGAACTAGTTGCTTGTGCATTCTCTCCAGAAGGTGGAGACGACACGCTCCAAACATTCAGTGACTTTTTGTTACATAAAAAGTAGGTGCATCGGATGAGTTGCAATTACCGTCTCATTAACGTTCGTCGTCAGTCGTCATGGACTTGTGTTTCCGTGGGGCCACCAACCCAAGGACCATCACCCCGGAAAGGAGCTTTACATGGTACCGCTTTTGGCGAGCATGCCATTACCGGATTTCATTGAACTCTTGGACGAGCTGCGCCTACCAAAAGTTCGTCAGAATAACTACGTGATCGGTATCTGGATTCTTGTTAGGGGCAAACTTGCTCCACCACCTGCCCTGCCTCCCGCCCCCTTGGTTCCCAACGCACCCCTACCTTCAGTCCCCGCTCCTGCCCCCCCGCTCCCAGTGGCACTCCAAGCCTACCCGCAGCTCGCCAACTCGGCTGCACTTGCAGCCGAAGTCGCCGCGCTCACCCCAGAACAAATTCAGGGGCTGCTTCGTGCTTTGTCGTCCGGAAATGGTGGTATTCCAGGTATCTCTGGTGGGCTTGCTAGCGCAGTTGCCAATGTTGCGCATGCAACCCATCCGCCCCAACCTCCACCGTCGCATCCGCGCCCACCCGTGCCGCCGCCGCCAATGCCGACGGGAGGTCCACCTCCCATCCCCCACTCGCTACCTCAATGGCCAGGGTTTCCCGCACCTGGGGTCAACCCGAGCTCGCTGCCTGCACCCAGCTCCGCGCCATCTTCGGGTCCGAGTTCGAGTACTGCCTTCCCGTCGGGTCCACTCCAGCAGCCTGGTACGCCCGCGTTCATGGGCCCTCCTCACACGCGAACGCCCCCTCGGCCGGGGATGCCGTCCCCACACGGACCTGCCGGGATACACCCCCCTCCCTCCGGCCCGCGGGCGGGTGGGTACACTCAGCGATTCGACCGCGACGACGGTCCCCCCACTGATGCACGGTTCCGCGAGGAGAGGGGCGATCGACCCGGTGGGTGGCAGCCGCCGAACGGGCGCGGTAGAGGTCGAGGGAGGGGCCGTGGGCGCAATAGCAGCGGGGACTTTATGGGACGACCTGTGGACGCTGGCTGGCGACATCGTGGGGGTGCGCCAGGCGGCCCAACGCAAGAAGACCGAGGGCGCTGGGATGGACCTTCGCCGCCCCGGCGATGGTGATAGGTCGTCGTCGTCTTCCCTATTTTTCCCCTTCGCAACTGGCGTTGGTCGTAAATTATCAATCATCTTCGTTTTTCGTCCTTGACTTTCCCCCTTCACTCGGATATATTAGTTGCTCGTGCGTGCTTTCCGTGTGTCCTTGTATCCGTAAACCTGCTAGTAGTGGTGATATTCTAAGGAAGACTCGATGTCGCAACACCAATTGACTTTCGGTCAGGCGGGGTCATACATAGCCCTGATGGATTGGCGAGGACGTCAGTACTCAATACTTGGACTTGGACGCAATGGCACGATAAAAATACATGGGAGATAGAGAGTCCCCCGCTCCTACTGTTGTCCCGACGGAGTGACAAAGCAATAGGAGGTGGCGATGTGGCGGTGGGGATTATATAATCACAATTATGTAAGCTCTCGCAAATTCCACAGCGAAAATGACATTCAAGGCTCTAGTCGAAGTCAGGCAGGATGATGGTGGGCGAAGTCAGGAGATTATTTGTTGGTCCCCTATCCTACTCGCTCTCTAATGTACGATTCTACTATATTGCTAGGATAATCCTATTGATTATCCTATCTGCCGTGTGGGCGGCACCTCCGCATACTCGGCCGAGTGTAGCTTGCCCTTAAGGTGCTCAACAAAGGCAATTGAACGAAGTGAAGATTAAATCAGTGGATTGTATGTAGATACTTTCTCTATTTTCTCATCTTCTTCACCTGATCAGCGTTGCAACTTGGCGTGAAGCTGGACAAGCAGATCCTCGATACGCTCCTGCTGTCTCTCGATCTTTTCCATTCGTTGCATCCACTCGGCCATACTTCCGTTTTCTGCGACCCCCTCCGCTTGTTCGGCGGTTGAGATGGCCCGCTCCTCGGTATCGTGGTTATCTAGCGACGTAGAGAGCAAACCCAAGGTCTCTTCGCGCGTATCCAGCGGTGGAAACGCCGGTCTCCCCGACCCAACCAATTTCGTTGCCTTCAACGAGGCGTCGCTTCGTCGCCCACGCACAGACATCAACTGGCGGCGCGTCGCGGGGCCGTAGCTGACCTGCGGATACGGCAATAACGCCGACGTACCACCGCCACTCGCAGCATCCGAGGTGACGTCGCCTGCTTCATCGACGACCAGTGGTTGAAAGACTTGGGCGAGTGGACTTTGGGCGATGTCGTGTTTGTGGATCGAGGGGGTCAATCGTCTGCGGAGAGAGATGGGCGCCGATGTCTGGCGGTGGTGTGTGTCATTCCCCGCAGAGGGCGGGCGCGCCGATGCACGATCCGGTTCGTGTTCCTTTGGGGATGGGGGATGCGCTTGGCGGAGAGAACGCGTGGACGGGCGGCTCGACCGGTGAGATACTCGACGCTCAACGCCCAAGCCGTTAGGAGGTCCAATGAGGATGCCATCCGGATCGTCTTCCATTTCCGAGGGTCGTTCCATTTCGTCTTCAATATCAAAGAGCTAACAACGCTCGAGCATTGGTCCAGTTCGAAAAACAGAAACGCACGATGTCAATATCGGCACCTGACCCTGCTAGGCCTTCGAGCAATGCTATGCAAAAGTAGACGATGATTATACGAGTCAGACAGGGACTACGAATTTACTCACACAGCCGCTTCAGTGGGCGTGGTAAGGTATCTACAACCTTCTCAAACACAGATGAGATCGTTTCGTAGAATCCGAGTGAGGCTGTTTCCTTTGCTTGACCTGTGTCTGCATCAGCACGTGCAGCTGGATGCCACTGTCATCACCCACGTTCATACCAAGCGATGAGGAGAAGGATTGGGAAATTTGTAACTCTGTACGGGAAGTAGGTGCTCAGTAGGTTAGAATGCTAAAGGCAGACGACCTTATCAGAAACACGTTGACCTTTCGACCAATCAGCTGGTACATCATCAGGAAGGTATTCACCCTTACTTTGTGGAACCACCTCGGACTCAGAACATAGCTTGCGGGAAGAAGAATGCAAACGGCAACGAGGTTGATGGGCGGTTGGTAAGAAAACAGCGAATCGGCTTTAACTCTAAGTGTCATCCGTGAATAAGTGTAAGTAACTAGACAACAAAACACGGCGCAGACTTACCCTTCAATTGTTGATACCGCTTTCCTGAACATGGCCTACAGATAGAAATATCAGAGTAAAATCAGAGATTGGAAACTGCAATGCAACCTCGGCGGCAGCATCTTCGCTGATCCTGGCGAATGTATTCGATAATATCTATTTATTTATTATTGGGGGACCGCCAATGTTAGTGTCGAGGGAAACGAACAGAAACGAGCACTGTACTACTGATGAACCACCTTTGGACATGATGTAGGAGTACACACGTACCGGTTAGCAACAGTGTATTACTCAGACACGCATACGTGATCATTAGGATAGGCCCAAACACGGGGTCGAACTCGCCTATACAAATAAGCGTTGAGAAGAGCATGGATACAAGAAACTGACCTGCTTTGTTAAAACCAATTGCGTCTAGTCCGAACCAGATATCAAGCAGCCACCATGCAATAGTGCTAATGAACAACTATTGAACGCACATATCACATAGTAAAACATAAAAATACCTTGAGGAGTATCTAAAACCTCGTAGTCGATCACTATAAAATAGATCTGGAACTGGAACGCACCCTGCTCCTTTGCGACTCAAGCTGGTCACTGGTTAGACTAAATAGGACTGGGAGTCGAGCCACTCACGTCCACAATGCGTAAAGGAAGCCACAGAAGCAGAAGGCCGCGATAAGCATAAGAGCGACAAACTGCATTATCATGGCACGGAGAGAGAGGACCATGAGGTTGTTCTTTAGTGTGACAAACGCGAGTCTGCGAGTACTGAGGGTCGGAGAAGTCGGCAACAGAAGGATTAATCTCACCTTGGAAATAGTAAGCAAGCAATGACTGCAAGAAAATCTACTCCAATGTCTCTGGCCCATCGTTCTGTAGGGCGTATTAGTAGGATGAGAAGCAGCAAGGAGCGTCAATACGGTGGTAGAAGATGCCATATAGCCTGAATATAGCATAGATGATAAAAGCGGTAACTGCGCTAGAGATCAGATGCGGTGAGATAGGGCGTTGATAAAAGATGACAAACCAAAGGCCAAGTCGAAACCATTCTAGAACAGCGCTTAAATCAGTTCGTCTTGCCTGATCTCAAATCGAGTGCCATAGGGCTTACCCAGGTACCCTTGAAGTAGACTGTACAGAGTGAGTAGGGTAAAGAGGGAGAACCAGGAAAACTTACCCTTGATGCCATGTTCTTGCATGGCTGCAAGTCTCTCAAGCGTGAATCCGAGGGCATATATCATGAATACCGCTTCGGCGGTGTTTATTCTATGACGCTGATTCATCTCAATGGTTATGAAAAACAGAATAAAAAGGATCAAGAAGCTTAAAAAACGTCAGCCGCGCGGTGGGGAAGAAAAAAATAGAGAGCACTTTATATACTCCAAGACGGATCGGATAGCAGGGACCTTGAGGCTAAAGAAGGCCTTCAGAGTTGGCAAGGGAAGAGTAGAAAGACGTACCGGTAGTGATCGAGAAGGGGGGCCTTGTGTGGATCGTAAAAGTGGATTGGAGCACGTTTGTAACGCTGAAGAGAGAGTGTGTGTAGTAGGTGGAATGGAGGGGGACAGCTTACGTCTGAGAGGATGGCATGGCTGCTCTCGGCCGGGTAGACACACTTTCCGCTAACGGGACAGTGAGAGGGGGAGCGTTGGAAAGGGAAGTGCATACATCCAGATGGCATGAATGACTTTCTGACACGGGGAGCATTTTATGAAGCGGCGTGACTTTGAAACGATGGCCAGTTCGATCGCGTTTCCAACGTTGTCTTCGAGGTCGTCGTCGTGTAGCTGTCTGGCCTGCTCGAGGATGTGGGACTCCGCACCAGACCAGACGGGCCAAGAAGTGGTCAAGGTGCGGACGAGCCCGAGGATGCTATTACCGTTGTCACGGAGAAGCCGAATAGCGAGAAGTTCGCAGAGGGTTGCACGCGTCAGCGAGAGAGGGCCATGTGTGACATTGCTCTGGTCGCGGAGAAAATAAATCCTGTTTAAGAGAAAGCAAAAGACGACGGATTTGTTTCCGGCGCGCTGAATGGCGTTGTACTTGTCCTCGAGGGGGCGGACGAGGGTGTAGGTAACGTCTGGGGCGGTGAGCTGTGGGTGGATGAGGATGGGACAGACGAAGCAAGGCAGGGACGAGACGCACAGCTTCAAAGGAGAGCGGGGTGTCTGGATCACGGGTGAGTCGGAAAGAAGAGCTGGAAGAAGGAAAGACGGACCGATATAGCGCTGCAGATCGTCTCGGCGGGTCAGTCGGTTACTCGGCTCGGGGCTCGGCGACTCACGATGACGTCCTGCGGGAAAATGAGCACGATCTACAGCGATCAAGGCCAACTCACAGCTCGGATGGCATGTATGACTGGCCATACCGGCACATTCCTCAGCAGAGGCTGTTGCTCCATGCAGAAAGCCGTGCGCTCCCACGCTCGTCGCCTGACCTCTGATATGGTTTCAGGTATTCGCGTGACCGACAACTTCGTCAGATTAACGCGTACCCTGTGCAGTAAAACCAGAGGCGAACATCGATCAAGCCCGGGTCGGTATTCAAGATCATGGTCGATCGGGACGACGAAATAGTATTGTCTGTCGTTCACGCAAGGCCTTCTGATCGTTTATCAGAGATTTTTCCCACTGTATTCGCGTCCAACGGGCATCATGCGTTTACTCGTTATCGCAAACTTCAGCAGCGGCGAGATCTCGACGAGTCTATGCGATGATTTCAAGAAACGAAAGATCTACCGCAGTTGCGCTACTGTCCTGTTCGACCTAGCGAGTGCCAAGTTGGTGCACTGCCGAGTGATGACCTGCCGATCGAGACGCTAATGTGTATCAGAAAGTGCTTCGCCTCCACCCTGGTGGTCACCCAGACCACCCATTCACACTAATCAGTCTCAGAACTGCTCTCAAGGCTCGCTTCCAAAGGCAACATAACGAGGAGGACGGTAAGGAGGATGAAACTCTACTTTTTCCAGGTGAGAGGTCAACTTCGTTATTCGAGGATACGGCCCAATTCGCAGCTAAGAATCATCTAGAAAAGCTGTATGGCTGGACAATCTGGGCAAGTCGCTGTTGATTTGCTGTCAGCTCTTCGCAGATGTCACCGACCTGAATAGTTCAATTTCGATGAGAAAAGATACTGTGTAACTTATACCTGATGACCATCCAAACAAGTCGTTGCGACTGAACAGCCTCGACGAGTCGCCGGCGAGTCATTATGAATGTCGCTGACCTGGAAAAATCAATATCTTTATTCGAGGATGCGGTTCAATTTGCGGTCAACGGCCATCCAGGCAGATCTGCGTGGATGAACAATTTTGGCCGCACATTGCCCACTCGCTATCAGCGCTTCAGAGACGTCACTGACCTAGAAATTTTGATTTCTTCGTTTGAGAATGCATTGCAACTTAACCCCCTATGGACATTTTACAAGCCTTCACGACTGGTGCCAAACCGGACCGATTTTTTTCCTTTCTATTCACGCGGCCGGTACGATCAGTCCGGGACCCAAACCCTCGGATTTTGCTGTCTCTTCCTACATTCCTATGATGAGCGCACTCGAGCTGCCACCCCAGTCAGGAGACATCTCGGACTCGGTAACTCTACGCTATGTTCGCTTGCTTGCCGTCCCTCAGTCGAGTACTGATGGGCAGGTCCACCTGTCTGAAGTGTGAGGGGAGATAGGAACCATAAGATGCCTGGCATCTTCGTCGCCATTCGTTGGCTTCTTGGAGACAGGTGGGACCGTTGAAGACGTCTTGTCGAGAATGACAGAAATGGGCTATCCACTTTGCACGTCATGGCACGCAAGAGCGCATGAACCCCTACGATGTTTCCTACTTGTTCACGGTAAGTGCTTGAAGCTACCAGACATCGCTCGGTTGTCAGACCCCAAGAACTTTCGTCAGAAGAGGCTATCTGTATCGCTGCGGGAATACTTCTTGCGGGGTACAGTGGGGTCATTGCCACGATGTGGACGGAACTGGATAGCAATGCACCGAGGTCACTGAGAACATTTATCGCGCCTCTTCCCTGATAAAAGGGTCCCAGACAGTAGTCAGGCTACAGCTGAGGCGCACGGCGCGGTCGGGCGCGACTCCGGCCCATCGTCCTTGTCCTGGGTTCCGTCGGTTCACGATGGTTCATGGGGCATGGTATTGGTCGGTGGTTTCTGCTACTATACGTACACGAGCTATGAAGAGACATGGCTGAGTTGACTCGAGTTGACTTGAACTGAGCCAAAACGACTCTCACGGGTTTTAGCTCCGACAGTCTGTCACAGCGCGCCCGAGTCGCGTCCACCGCGCCCAGCTCGAGCTCGTCTTCATGCACGCCGTCCAGCATCCCCCCGTTAAGATATACAATGCCGTGTACTCGTCCGTGCAGGTCCGTGTCTGTCCGTCTTGTTCGCACAGTTCCTTGACGGGAACGAGCAGGTATACGAGTGCATGGTCCGTGGGATCGCCGTCATGCGTAGACGCGGCGATTCGTATGTCAATGCGACACAGATCCTCAAGGTCGCCGGTATAGAAAAGGGCAGACGTACAAAGATATTGGAGAAGGAAATCCTCCCTGGAAAACACGAAATTGTGCAGGGCGGATACGGTAAATACCAAGGCACTTGGTACGCATTCCACGCGCCTCGCGTGCACGCGTTTTCATGCCTTTGCCAGGATTCCACTCGATCGCGGCCGTGACATCGCCGCACAGTATGGCGTGGCGCCTCTGCTCGCGCCCCTCTTCGACTTTACGCCCTCCTCGACCTCCCTTACCTCTCTCCCCGCCGCCAATTCCGCGTCATCCCCACGCCCCGTCTCGGCCGCGTCTTCCTTCTCCGCACCGGCGTACCCCCAGTCCGTTATCCCTTCAACTTCCATGATGCCTGGTTCCGCCCTGCGTCTCCTCAACCAGGGTCGCGCTCAAGGTCTTTTCACCCCTTCCACCTCCTCCCTCGCGCTATCCAGGTCCGCCATCTTCCCCTCGTCTGCATACCAATCTGCCACTTCCCCCAGTGCAGCTTCTTCGACACCCCCTCCAGTCCAACAGTCCCTCAAGAGAGCCAGATCGGATTCCGAAGTCGTTCCCGCCACACAGTCGATCTCGCATCCCCACCACCCATCCCAGCCCCTCCTCGACGCGCCTGCTGACATTCGCCCGTCTCCCACGCACGAGGACGGCCCCTCGCCCACCAAGCGGCCTCGCGCAGAACCTATCCCACAGCCCGAACCCTCCCAGTTATCTGCGCCTTCCTCTCTTCCCCATCCCCCAGTCAACGATGTACCCTCTCCTCATCTAGCCCGTTCTCCCCGTCCCCCCTCCACAAACGGCAACTCGATCAACGGCATAGATGCCGATTCCTTCCCCCTCCGTTTATCCACAAAACCACCTCTTCTGCGCGACCCGTCGATTCTTAGGGACGCGCGTCGCGTGCAGCTTGTCGCTACCATCTGCCGACAAGATGATCCTAATCCCGTCTTTGAATTGCTTCGCGAACTATCCACGGATCCTTCACTTCCCCTTGATGTCGATGCGATCCTCGACGACAAAGGCCACACAGCGCTTCATCTCGCCGCTTCCCTCGGGCGTCATAGCATAGTAGAGCAGCTCATCCATGCAGGTGCTGATGTTCAGCGCGGCAATTTTGCTGGAGAGACCCCTCTCATGCGCGCCTCCATCGACACTCACAATTCTGACCAACAGTCGTTCAGCGTCATCGTCCAGGCATTACACCAGTCCATACGCACCCTTGACACGTCCAAAAAATCAGTGCTGCATCATATTATGTACCTTGCTGGTATACAAGGCCGTGCGGTCTGCGCTCGATATTACCTGGATCAAATATTCATGTGGGTAGCACAGCATCAGGGTGGCGACTTTAGGTCCATCGTGGATCTGCAGGATGAGCATGGCGATACCGCCCTGAATATCGCTGCGCGCGTCGGGAACCGAAGCTTGGTGAGAACGTTGCTGGATGTCGGCGCCAATCGTGTATTGCCAAATAGGCTTGGCCTTCGACCCGGTGATTTCGGAGTAGAGGTTGAGGTGGGTGTTGCTTGCACGGCATAGGGACTAGCGCTCAGTTATTCTCTAGGAGCTGAGCGGTGGTCCCCGGGCGGAGGACCTGCTGGCATCATTACGCACAGGTCCTCCGGCACCTGTGCAAAAGAGCCAGGACATCATCACGGGTACGTACCCATTACTCGCAACGGTGAGCGGTGCTCACCTGTTCGTAGATATAACGACGATGATTCAGGGCTTGAGCGCCGAGTTTTCCGTGGAGCTAAAAGCGAAGCAAGACTCGCTCGACGTGACACAAGCACACCTTCGCGCTGCCACCCGAGAACTCGCCGAGCAGCGAAAGCAGATACAACTTTGGCAAGGCCGATGTGCAGAACTTGACCAGGTACATCAGCGGATACGAAATCTTGAAAGGGCAATTGCAGAAGAAGACAACTTTGATTGGACAGGGAGGACGGACCTGTCTGGTAGAGACGGACGGGAGACGGGTGGGCCTGCATTCCAATGGCGTGGCCCAAGCTCTACCATGGCAGGAGTCACCGGTTCGATGGACATTTCTTTGAATGTCGATCCCGATCCACCGTTACCGACAACTGACTCTCTCGCGAGCCTGATACGAATGCGACGAATGAATATGTGGCAGCTGAGAATGGAGGAACTAATGGAAGAAAGGCTTAAGTCCTTGGAAGGGGCGAGCGCAGAGAAAGAATACCAGTGCAAGAAGATCGTCTCGCTCTGCACAGGGATCCCAGTGGACAAAGTGGACGACGTGAGTCGCCTTGTGGCGGTGTATCTTAAACTTGTACGACTTGTTTACGCTTGCATTGCTCGTTCAGATGCTGGAAAACCTGGTGATTGCGATGGAGAGCGAAGCACAGGTGGTGGACATCGTCCGGGTGTCTGGGTTCATGCAGAAGGTACGCTTATGATCCGTCTCCCCTTAACCCAATTTTTGTCACTGATTCACTGACTCAATTGCCCCTTAGGTCAGGGACGGTGTAATCTAATTTTTTTCTATATATCCCGTCCGGCCTGGGCGCAGACCTCCTTCTTTGTTACTTTTGCCTTTTTATTCACTCGCTCTGGATCACGCGTGGCAGCCAACTTTATCGTAATCACTGTTGACAGTCGTCCATACAATCTACACCGCAACGTCCTCTGGCGCGAACAACTGAAAGTTACGGTTATAAGTCCCAGAAGCGAGTAACCGACCGTCCGAAGTGAGATCCACCGACATGACCTTTCCAGAATCTGTCGTAAGCGTGCGGAGCAGCTGCCAATCGTCTGCGCTCCATAGCTTGACAAAGCCGTCGTACCCTGCACTTGCAAAGTAAAGCCCCGATCGATACCCCCATTCCTCTGCCACCTCGTCGTCGTCCCCGCTCTTGTCCACGTCCGCCTCCTCATCGACTATGCCGTCCATCGCGAGGTCGCCGTTGGCGAGGACGCTCGGCGGGGATGCGTCGCTCCGGAAAAACCGTACATCGGCGACGTTGGAGACGTGTGCAGGAATGGTATACAGCGCTTTCAGGGAACGCATGTCCCATATTCGGATAGTGTCATCGCCTGCGCCGGTCGCGATTTGATAACTGGGACCCACAGGTTACGTCAATGATCGCCGCGTTTTTTTTTTTTTTCTGAAGCAAAACCGAAGACACACCCATTGGGGGAAAAGGCGATACCGAAGATGGCTTGGACGTGGCCGTCGAGGACCATGGCTGTTCGGCCCGTGCGAAGATCCCATACCCGACCGATGGCGTCCAGACCGCTGGTATCAGGGTTGAGGTGGGCAAACATTCGAGTGGAAGAAGACGCACCCGGATGCGACGAGCGCGCCGTCGTCTTGAAACTCGACGGAGTATACCTCTTTCGAATGTCCCTCTTGAAGGAGTAGCTCTTTTGCGGTCGCCACGTCCCACAGGCGCCAGGATGTGTCGAACGAAGCGGATGCGACGTAATCACCCGAAGGGTGGAATGCAACGCGGCAGATCCGGTCTGCATGCCCTTTCATGGTAGCAAGTGGGGCATCGCTGGTGTGTGTACTTAGCGGCGAGACTCAATGGATACACAGGACGGTTCGTACCTGGCGAGAGACCACAGGTTGACGCTCATGTCCCCTGCCCCGGAGACGAGGTTAACTAGTCCCTCACCTTGCGTGAGCGTAGCTTGGGGATGCCAGGCAACGCCTCCCACCCGATCCGCATGTCCTGTGGCAAGACATGTTATTACGTTGGATATGGCACAACATCGGCGATTCGCTCACCGCGCAACGTCCGTATGGGCGTACATGCCGGGACATTCCATATCTTGACGGTACCCGACCAACTACCAGTGGCAAGGATCTTGCTATTGGGGGCAAAGCGGACTTGAGATATAGGTCGGTCGTCGCCGATCTGAGAACCAAGGTTACCGAACCGCTGCCGTCGTGGTGATGTCAGAAGGCGTCCGTGTGAGTGAGGATGCATGTTGCAGATTACCTTGACCTCGCTGAATATTTTCTTGCGAAGATCGATGATGCGCGTAAGGGGCAGCTTTGCATGGATGCGCTGTTGGGCGACTCGTTGTTGAGCTCTGCAATAATGAAGCGGGCATGATGTTGTAAGCACCTTACTGATATCGCCTATTGGTAGGTAAAATCCAACCTGGGCAGAGAATACTCAGCCAAGCGCCTCCTGGCCTGGAGCAGCTCGAGGGAGCCCTCGGTGTAGAATTCTTCCTGTGGGCGAATTAGAACTAGATTGGCATGGAAAACAACGAGAACTACCTCTTCTTCTTCGCTTTCGGATTCTTCTTCTTCTTCCATCCTGATTTCCTCCCCTCGTGCCGCATTAATTTGAGACAAGACGTATATCAAACGATCACGTCGGTCGGCTGCCTGTTTGATACGTGAATGGGGTCACGCGATGCAAAGGGACGATACACGCACACGTTCGCCAAAGAGAGTGATGGGTTCGCCGATCTCGCGCAGCCTTGCCTTGACGCGATTGTTGTCTGTCGGCACGGCCATGCTGCGTGCCTTCTTTTTGCGTTCTAGCTCGTCAAGGATGACCTTGTTCTCCAACTTGGCCCTCTCTGTGCCCATGTAGTTGCCATCGTCCATCAACGTGTCGAATGTGAGCTCCGCCATGGTGGCTGCAGTGTCGTGTACGGATTTGGGCAAGTTACGGGCGTTTGTTTGGCAAGGGCTTTGGATTTAAACAACGTCGTATGTACCACGTGACAGTCTGGGGCACTCGCTGGGCCGATCGGCGGAGTCGGGCTGGTTCGTATGTAGTTTAGGTTCTGAGTCGCTAGAGACGTCGCGCACGTACCAAAGGGTCCTGGGCTCTTACGTTCGATTACATTTCATTCAAATTTCTGGCGGTCATTTCCGTTTCTTCTTCTTCCTTTCTGTTTCCGTCGCCCAGACGTCTTCCTCCAGCCTCCAACATGAGTCAGCGTCCTTCCACGGAATCTTTTGGTAGCGCGGGTGCTCTCAACCCACCTACGGCACCCGCACCCGATCGCACGCCTTCTCCTGCGCCCAGTACGGCAAGCAAGGCGCGTGGCGAAGACTATGTTTACTTCGAACGAAGCACAGACGGATTCTCCTCCGATGCTGTGTCCCGCGCGACCGCCGCCAAGCTCAAACTCGAGTCCTACTACAAGCTCGCCGTCGACGTCGCCATCGAGCGGAACGGTCGGTATGTTCTTGTCTGATCGTTCTGATCTGGATTCCGTCGTCTCACCGCCTGCATTCAGTCGAATTGAGTTGGAGCAAAAGATCAACCAGAGCGGGATTCCCAACGAAGCCAAGGAACGCGAGATACGCAAGTATCGCAAGCTCGAGTCACAGCATCTTAGGCTTCGGAGAACCAAAATACGCTTGTCGGACTTCCGGACGGTCAAGGTCATCGGAAAGGGTGCGTTCGGAGAGGTAAGTGGGCTTCGTGTGCTTCCCCCTCCGCATCACGACGTTCCTCCGCACAGGTCCGTCTCGTCCAGAAAGTGGACACTGGCAAGGTATACGCCATGAAGACGTTGCAAAAGGCGGAAATGTTGAAGCGAGATCAGGTCGGTGACGGATTCTTGGTGCTTGACTTGATGCGCTTACCTGCGAGCCAAAGCTTGCGCACGTCCGTGCTGAGCGTGACCTCTTGGCCGAGTCAACATCACCATGGGTGGTCCAACTGTTCTACTCTTTCCAAGATCCCTTATACCTCTATCTCATCATGGAGTTCCTCCCTGGAGGAGATCTTATGACCATGCTCATGAAGTACGACGTGTTCTCAGAGGATGTCACACGATTCTACATGGCAGAGTGTATCCTTGCCATAGAAGCGGTACACGACCTTGGATACATTCATCGGTACGTATTTCTTTGAAACCTTAGTGCAGCCTCTGAGCATGCCGGATCAGCGATATAAAACCAGACAATATCCTCATTGACAAGAATGGCCATCTCAAGTTGTCCGACTTTGGTCTCTCTACTGGTCTGCACAAGACGACCGATGGAGACTACTACAAACGCCTCATAGAACAAGAAAAACAGCGCGATCCTGCGCGGAACAGTGTGCAGGTTAATGCGATTCACCTCACGATGAGCCGAGAACAAATAGCCACGTGGAAAGCTAACCGCCGGAAGCTTGTGAGTTCGGGTCGTCCAACAGTTGTGCGCGTGTGCTAAAAAGCCTTTCCAGGCGTATTCCACTGTCGGTGGGTACACTCGTGAACCCTACCACCCGCAGATCTAGCTGAATCCCGATTAGGCACCCCTGACTACATCGCACCCGAAGTGTTCAAGTTGAAAGGGTACGGTAAAGAATGTGATTGGTGGTCCTTGGGCGCAATTATGTTCGAGTGTCTTGTTGGCTATGCGCCGTTCTGTTCGGAGAACCCCAGTGACACGTACAAAAAGATCATCGAGTGGCCCAATTACTTGTACTTCCCCGACGAGGTGCATCTTAGCAAGGAAGCAGAGCATTTGATCCGGGGGTAAGTCACTCGCGAGTGTATTCCTGTCGCAGATCTGAATTTCCCCTCGCAGTATGATGAATTGGGCCAGTCATCGACTTGGGGTGAATGAAATCAAGAACCACCCGTTCTTCTATGGCTGCGACTGGGAGAACCTGCGTTATATTGCACCTCCCTTTGTACCGGCATTGTCTTCAATCACGGACACGACCTACTTCCCAACAGACGAGCTCGGAAACTTACCCGACCAGCTTGAGCCGGTCGAGCCGGTCGGCTCAGACAAAGACCTGGCGTTCCTTGGGTAAGCCGTTCGAAAGAAGTAGGTTCGTCGTTGCCTGACTCACTCGTTCCGCAGCTTTACGTTCAAGCGTTTCGCCTGAGAGCGAGACCCTGTCTGCGCTACGTCATTTCGGATTTTGCGTCGTCCTATACCTGGCTTGATAGCATATACATCGTCCTTGTAATCTTGGTGCAGCAGCAACACGTGTATATCTACGCTGCGTGCCACGTGACCACGGGGGTGAGCAAACTGGGGTCCGAGGTGTTGTCGAGAGCAGTCATGGCATCACATCAGGTCGACGTGTCCTCACAGATCCTGTCCAAGCTTGATTCCGTGACATTCGCCTCGCTGGACTCTACCGTCGCTTCCTCCTGGCGGGCAGAACTCGAGGAGTCTATATGGCTCACCAAAGTACGCCGCCCCGTATTCTACTCGACCACAATTTGACCGGGAGGTGCAGAAGCGCATTCACGACCGTATACACGCGAACATCCCTGTGTTTGAGGCTCAACTGGCCTCGGCAAAATCTGCTCAGCAGCGGCTGCAGAGTCTTGCAAGCGACGTGGATGCGCTCCATCATGCAGTCTCGGACCCAGAGGTACGGCTTGCCACTGTTGTTCGTAGGACCGTTGGTCACAAGTCAGTGTAGACCGGTCTCACCCCGGCACTCCTGGCAGCGCTCCGGAGACACCAGACCCTCGCCCAGGCGTCGCTAAACGCAGACGTGCTGCATGCTTCTCTATCACACCTCTCGGAATGCAAGACTCAGTTGGAAAAGGTGCAACATTTGGTGGAAGCTGGCGATCTTCCAGCGGCGGCCCCTGCAAGTACAGAGTTGGCACAACTACTTGATGCAACTCCCAAACCCCTAGCGGAGGCTGCCGTCACGTCGAACATGAGGGTGGGTAGTCTCGTAGCCTGGCATGCTTGTATCTGATTTTCCTGCAGTCCAAGTTACGTGTGCTCTCGAATCAGCTCGAAGAGCTATTGAACGATGCATGCACAAAAAGCGTGGTTGTCAACTCGACAGAGATAGTCATTCGTCCCTTTACCCTTGGTTGGTTTCAGTTTTCTTTTTCTTTTTGGACTGACCGTCGACTCTGACGTACCTTACTCCCCCCCGCATAGTTCCGGGATCAGAGAAATACATATCACTCTCTGCCACTCTGTCCTCCCTCTCCCCGCCTTCCTTGTCCGCACATATGGCGAGTCTGCGCCGCGACATTACCTCCCATTATATTAACCACACTCTCGATCATCCAACCTCTTTGTCGTTTCTGCAAGAACCGGATCAATTTGGTTCATCCATTCACAGATTACAACGACTCCCTTCATCCACCAGCCATGGTTCACAACGCCTCGACAATTTATCACGTATTCTGGAGTTCATGAACGACAAACTATTTCCCCGTCTACCTCAGTCACAACGCGAGACGTTTCCGAAAAGTCTTGCCAGGCCGCTGACAACATCCATTATGACTCGTCTCCTCATGCCTTCACTGCCTTCAAAATTGGATGCCCTTCCTGCATTCCTGGAGCTGACGCAAAACTCTGTCGATTTTGAGGCAAAATACATCACTGGGATGCTCGGAGCAGGTTCCGTTGAAAGGGAGATTAAAAATTGGGTTGACAATGTCAGCGCACACTATGAAAGAGGACGACGACAACGCATTCTCGACGAAGCTCGGATCATTATCCTGGCAAGTACGTCACGCCCTAAAGACACGTTTTTGGCCGAAATTGTCACGGTCATCGGCGTCACTCAACCCGCTATGGAGCCTGCCCCTCTTCCGACCAACGGTAGGAATGTGAATGATGACCAGATTTCGAGGACGGACTCGTCAGGCTCGGCGATCGATGCAGAGGATGCATGGGGTTTCGACGATGCAGAAGAACCTGAGACAACATTCGTTTCGAAACCGGATCCCTTGGGGCAACCTGAGCCCGACCCGAACGAGGCTTGGGGATGGAACGATGAACTGGCTGACGAAGAGCCCAAAACGAGCAATCAGGATTCCTCACAGACTATCCCAGAGGAGCCTCCTGAACAAGACGAAGTTTGGGATGACGATCCGTGGGCCGATGCGAACGAAGTACCAGAGAGCACGCATGTGGCACCTTCCGTGGCTTCTCAGCAGGCACCGGCGGCCCCAGCTCCGAGCAGCCGACAACCACTGCTTTCCAATGGACATCGACCAACCAATGGACACGCTGCCAATGGTCATCGCCCACCTTCCAAATCTCCACAAGCTGCCAACATTGTTCATAAGGAGCCATATTCGGTATCGGTGCTCACTCGTCGCATCGTCCAAGTTATCGAGGACACCTTGCAGGAGGGCAACGCATTAGCATCCTCTGGAGTATTCTCCAAGTCTACCCCCTCCACTTTGTCTCCTGGCACTTTGATTTTACAGTCCTGCGCTCTGGTCCTCGATCTGTACCGTGCATTACAACCTGTCGTGGCTGCATCGAGATTATCGCAGTCTGCCGGTCGCATGCAATTCTCCAACGATTGTTATTATCTTTTCGAGGAGATAGCACGTGTTATAAAGTACGAACAAGGGCTGCCTAGCGTCCAAGACAAGTTGGCCAAATGTCAAGACGACTTCAAAGCGTTGGCTGATAGCTGGTTCTATCGAGGCATCGTAAGCGCTTATGTTGTTGTCATTGTGATTCATTTTTGTATACAATATGTCCAACATCAGGACGAAGACATTATGGCCCTAGAAAACGTACTAGCAGATGCGGATGGCTTCGCGGACACGTCCGACCAAGAACGCTACGACGAGTGTGAGATGGTAATCACTCGTGTTCTTCGGGATGTGCGAAGTATTGCACACACCTGGAAGGTGAGCGCACTTCCTGGAACCTCCTCTCCGTCACTCCCTCAACCGTACGAAGTTGATTCTGCCAAAAAGCAAGTACTATACTGCTGTTGGATTGGTCGTCGACGGCGTGTTGTCGCGAATTCTCGATAGCATCTTGGCGATATCCGATATACCTGAAGTGGAGTCGCACAAGCTAAGCGAGCTCTGTCGGATCTTGACAGCACTCGAAGGATTATTTGTAGAGAACACAAGCGAAGTGAGCACTCCATAACGCAGCCATAGCCCTGCTGATTCATTCATTGTATCCAGACTTCGTTCGTCGTCTCGTACGTTCCCTCGTGGTTGAAGTTTTCCTACCTCTCGGAACTCTTGGTGCGCGTTCCTTCTACCGGATTGCACGCGGGACTCTGACTTTCTCTTCAGGAAGCATCCATAGCAGATCTGACATATCTCTTCGAGGAAGGCGCGTTGGTGGACTTCGAGATTGACGAGCTCGCGAAGCTCGTCACGGCGCTCTTCGCTGACACACCTCTACGGACAAAAACGATAGAGAAGATCATGAACGGACATCCAGTGCCGTAGCGTTTTCACTTTTCATGCATCTTTTTTTTGATATCCATCCCTTACACATACCTTTACGCTTCAGGGCTATGCATATTGAGTAGGAGCAGGACATTTTGCACTTGATTCTCGTTCTTCAATGCTGCAAGTGTCGAATTCGTCAGCACGTTACTTTGCACTACATGAATGTGAATTGCGCCCGACATCGGTTCCCAGCCAGTAGTTATCTACCTGTCGCTCGCTGCACGGTCCTCGGAATAGAGGGTTCGTTTGAGAACGCATATATATGTTCTCTTCTTCGTGTCTTCCAGAGGAATCCATCTCTCACCCAGGATATCAACATGGGAAGGGTGTTCATGACGCGCTATCGTGGTCGTCTTCTGGCGCTTGTCTTGAATAGCGGTAATGATACTCATGATAATTACATGCTTACAGCCAGTGATACTATTATGCACTCTGCCTTGGAGGAGTCTGAGGCCCAAAAGTTCACGGTTGACGTCCGGCGGTGTTTGGGGCACACGATTACTTTGAGCTGGATCGAAGATGAGTTAATGACACTTCTCCCTGCTTGGGCAAGGCCAGACTCCTTCCCACCGACGCTGCAAGTGTGAGGGCGACATGCTACATACCATGCACGAGAAACATTATGGTTCGAAGAGTCGTGGTCAACTGTCTTCGAGAAGGTGGTATTTAGTGAATCCATGCAGAGTTCTCACCAGGGCACTGTCAGCGAGCGCTTTTCGCGATTGTGCTGGACGTCGAGCACAGGTGCCTTACGAGGTGATCGATATCACCACATCGCAACAGTGGGCGCTATACGCGCTATGACAGATTGATCTAACCGTCGAGAGTTACGTTGGTTGCGGTCCATTGAAATACTAACTATGTCGACGTATACTCGCCTATATTGCGGGGTGACTGGCTCGAAGCAAGACTTCTCTCTCCGACGGTCGTCATCGCGTAACACCCCTCTGAACATGTCCTATGCATCGCTCGAGGTTAGCGCGCGTTCGCGCAGTGACTATAAACACCTCGCGCTCCTTGGTTTGCTGGCAGTGAACGCCCCATACGATGAATGCAGAGATGGCACATGTGGTAGCCAAGGTTGCCTTCGCCCGCGCCGACATACTTGGCGCAGCCACAGCAAACACTTCGCTCGAATCCTATGCTCCATTGCTCCATTGACACAACTGACGGTCTTCTTGCTAGATAGCGTAGTCCCATGCGCGAGCCTTGAACATAGCTGCTCTTGAGGTACGTCGGCGACATTTATCCTCGCCTTTTTTCTAACGTCGAGCCTCCAGGATTTCGAAAATACCCTCAAAGAGGTCGTCGGCGCAAAACGGCTGTCGGCCTCGAAAATGACCAAACTGAAAGAGATTGCTATGAAATCGCTCGAGGTGCGCATCAGGCCCACTTAGCGTCCGTTGCGTCTGACGTATCTGCGTTCCAAAGGACGACACCAAACTCGTCGCCATCCTCTATCGAACTCACAACTCGTTGCCGAGTTCTGCCAAAGTGTCGAGCTTGTACGCCTTCGATGCTCTCGCTCGCGCTGCTCGAGATCTGTTGAACAAACGCGGTGTGACGGACGACATCCACACGGGAAAGCACAATGCGGCAGCATTTCTCCTCAAGATCGAGGGTGTCTTGGACGGGCTCTTTCGCGACATGGTCTCCTCGGGCAACCCAGAAGCGAAGGTCAGTTGTCAGAGCATGCTCCTACGCGGAAATGAATAGCGCTCGGTCTCTGGCTTTATGCGAACATTCGCATTTTCGCCGCGATCCTTGACCTCGTAGTGCATTCTATCACATTATCTCTTGTCATCGCTTGATGGGTAGTTAACCGAGTACCAGATTCTTACGTGTTTTCTGAACCGTACCGGCGGCTACTTAGTAATCTGACTACCGTAAGGTGGTCAACCGTACATACATACTCGTGTCTTGGCCGTGATACGGGTCTTGAATTTCAATCTCCATTCGTACTTGATCAGCATGTCTGCGTTCCCCTTTCCCCACAGCACAGGAATCGATCTCGGTCAGGGTGTCATTGTCCGTGTTCCCCTTTACTCGTGCTCATTGCTCACGCTGTTGCGACCGTACAGTGTTGCGGTTGACCACTCGCCTGGGACCATGTTTTTTTTTAACAACCACCAATTCCCTGCCGCCTCCCGCCGTAGCTTTCTAAGACGAACGCTCGCCGTCGCCTCCCACTGTGTCCTCCCGAGTCTCGAACGCCGCAGCTTGGAGCCTAACCACTCGTCCTTGCTTCTTGCCGTATCCCTTCAGCCCCACCGCTTCCTCAAAAATTTTCGAGCGCTGCAGCTCGGCGCTCACTCCCACGATGTCATGTTACGCCTGGGCGCTCGCGCTCTCCTCTCCGCCATGTCCTTTTGCACTGCCCACTTGTCCTACCTCCCACAGCGTCCTTTCGAGAGCCGCCGTTCGGTGCTCGCTCTCCCTGTACCTCTTCGAGCCCGACCTTTCGTGCTCAAGTGGGATCTCGCGCCCCACTGGGCCCTTTCACGCCCAACTGTTCCAAGTCGACCATCGCCCCCACCCCGTCCTTTCGAACCAGGCAGCTCGCCTCGTACCCCCTCCGAGAATAAGCGGGACCATTCTCCTTGTGTCCTGCTGAGTCCTTTCGAGCGTAGCGCTCAAGCGTTGTCCCAACCACTCCGCTGCAGCTCGGCGCTCACCTCCCCATGTTTCTTCGTGCCCGACCGCGTGTTTGTACTAGCGGGTTCACATGCCTCGTGCATAACTGCTCGTCTGCCCTTCCCACTACACTTAACTTTTTGAGCCTGACCACTCACCTGTCGAGTGTCTTTTGCTCGCCATCGCCCCCATCATGTCCCTTCGAGCTTTACTGCTCGTCTCGCACTGCATTTTGAGAGCGCAACCGTTCACATAGCCGCCCTAACTTAAAGTACGCGCACTTAACAGTCCTCGGCCATAGTATGCAACATTGCGCGAGTTTGATGAAGATCCCACAATGTCTAATGTTTGTGTATGATACCTCCGAGTTGTTTGAGGTGGTTATCTGGGAGTTGATCTGCTGAGTAGCTCACCCGTCCGTGCCAATTGCCTCATCTAGGTCGTGTTTTGATACATCCTTGTTGGCGTGATGGGTTTTCATATGCGGTAGGTATCCTCGGATTTCGGGGATGTGGTGCGGACGACTCAGGTACGTTGTTCGTTGCGTTCCGGTGCTGCTCGTGCTGACCTGGCATTCAGTTAACGCGTCCGTTTCGACTCGTTTCGAGCCGCAGCGTGTGCCGCTCGTTGTGCAGTCGATTCTGCGTTGTATCCAGTCGCATCCAATCGCGCTCGACACCTCTCGACGGGCGCATTCGTTTCGGCGACGCGCTCACTCTCAATGCTCCTGCGGTCTTCCAGGTCGCCGCATCCATCGGTTTCACAGTTCCAGTCGTCCTCAACGTCGCCTATCGCCTCCTCGACGCTCTATGGCCCTCCTGGCAGCCTATTTCGACGTGGAGTGTTCCTCGCGCCGATCCGCCCTTTTCTGTGGCATTCCCCGGCGTTGTAGGCATCGCCTTGTACATATTGCCGTTTCGCGTATCGGCTCGGTTGGCTCGACCTCAACCT
This sequence comes from Strobilomyces dryophilus, assembly GCA_038089955.1. NCBI lineage: Eukaryota > Fungi > Basidiomycota > Agaricomycetes > Boletales > Boletaceae > Strobilomyces > Strobilomyces dryophilus. The sequence continues at coordinate 112,675 of JBBPLT010000012.1, read as the reverse complement.
TCTTCTGGTGAATTTTCCCTTTCCCTTGTCGCCAGTCCCTTGCGCTGACGTTCCGACCTCCGTGGCTCCCTCGGCCTGTTACAGACCTCTTTGGCGCTTTCCAGTGGCACACGAGCTTTGCACCTTGGTCATATGGTTCGACTTGAGCCTTCTTTGGTGGGTGCTTCTCCCCCTGGCTCCCGTCGTGGCTCGAGTGAGTACGGAATTGCAGCTCGCCTTCACCCTTCTTTCCCTGCCGAGCGCGACGTTCTTTGGTTCATTATCTGCGTTCTCTGGTAGTATGTCAGGTGGTAGACTCTGGAGAATGTTCAGGTACGTCGTCGTCGACTGCTCTGCTTGTGCCTCCACCTATCGCAGGTCCTCACCCTTATCCGACTCGACTGTCGCATCCCCGTTTCGCCCTCCTCGCATTTGTGTTCCCTCGGGCTTGTCGTGGGATTCTGTAGGCTCGACTGGTCAACATTCGACCTTGTCCGTCACGTCCACGAGGCTTCTCGACTGCGTCTGTCCCGTGGACGCCTCTGGACGTCGGTCGTGGTTGTGGCGTTATGCACCTCGTGCGCTCGCGATCACCTCAGCTTCAAGGTCTGGCGGCTTTGTTCGCCTTCGCCGGTTATCTGCGGGGTTCTTCGGTGCGTATCCGCCCTCTCCATGGGTTTCCAGGCCATTTCTGCAAGGTAACCATGAAAGAACACTACACGAAGAGTGCTATTTTACTAGCGGCCGGCATTTACCGGCTTGTTTGTACTTATGTACCAGGCGCGCTCCGACGACTTACGACTTACGGGGGCGATATCCTACCGTACCGCTTGGGACGGAGCCTGACTGGCCCAGTTCCATGGTCCGCATGTCACAGGACTTGTTCGGTTATTATTGTTCCAGGCCTCGTTCGAGAATAGTATGGCGGCCGATGTCGCTGCTGCCGGTGCGGTGACAGGTGTTACCGTTTCTAGGGCTGTTGACACGTTTGTCACGGTTGGCAATGCAATTGGAGCTGCTGGCAGCTGGTGTCGCAATCGGGGGAGGTTGGGTGACTTGGATCGGCACCGTGACCACCGACGAAGTGATTGGTGCTGCTGGCGCCGTAATTTTGGGAACTGCGATCAGCGCCACGATCGAGGAAGGTTCCGCTGGGTCTCTTTGCCCTTTCACAGGGCTGCCCTGATGAATGAACGCCCACCGAGTCAAGTAATGACAAATTCAGATTGAGATACTCACTGGAAGTAAGAAAAGACGTGGCATGTACCTAGTATGAAACGCACTCTGGTTTGAGCTTTCAGCTCATAAGCGAATAAATAACTAATCAGCGAATAGAATAGCCATCTGCCAGGAAATACATGTCGAGTACCGCTGCGGTCAGAGGTAGTAAAGTCTAATGGTAAATCTATGGCCTACGCTCATGTCAGGTACGGGTATCTCCCGAACGAGAGTCCCGAAGGCCTCTCAATAGGCGACATACGCCACGCAAAGTAACGGGAAGCCCGCGTACAGGCCAAGCCAGAATACAATGTTGCCCACCAGTCTGTTTTCCTTCAGTGCCGGCGCGCGCGAGGCGATGATGAGAGGAATCTGAACGAGCTGCATGAAGAACAAGTAAAGTCTATCCGAGGTTTTCAACCGCTTGAATTTCACTTCTACGACAAATTACTCACCTGAACTTCCGCGTCACGATGACCATGACAAGCTCATGAACCGCGGCACTCAGTAAAAATGTGACAAACATTGCCCCTGTGCGAGAGAGAGACGGATATGCGGCGAGCGACGACGCGTATACATGTCGGAGAAGAAACTGGTGGACAGGTTTGTTCCATTTACGAGAGAATTCGTCCCATGAAGTCGAGTTCCACTGTAGAGGTAAGCGTCATCTCGGTATATCGTCGGCAGCTAGAGTACGAGAACCATACCCAGTCTTCATAGAACTGCCGATCCGCGAAACTATGCAATGAGTGAGCTGACGCTTGTCAAAGGTTGAGCCTGCACAATACTCACTATGATAGCTCGGCAAATGCATTACATATACACTCTTCGTCACACGCAATCAGCGCATCAGCATCCAACCGTAGGGACCCACAGAGAACTCACCGAATATAATGTAGAAAAGTAACAAGTAAGAGATCATGAATGGCAGAGCTAAATCTAACAGCGAGCGAAAGAATGACTGATCCGGGGAGGGTGTGAGTGGTATGATAAAGTTTTCCGTCACTGTATACAGGAGGGCAAAAGATCCCATGAATGCGAGAGTCTTCTCAAAGACGTATTCAGGACGGATGCTGCGGGACGGACACTGCAATCAGCCGAACCCCTCGCAAGATTAGAGGACAAGCTTACCGATCGGTGCGCGGATATTCCAATTCGTAGACGAGAGTTGGGATCAACATGTATGTGCAGAAGTTATTCCAGGTCAAATTCTCTGGGTACCTAACTCGATTAGTCCCTGTGGACGCAAGTTCGGCATCAAGTTCGAGGAACTCGTGAGCAGCAGAAGCGATCGCCTGAGAGGGGTGATGACAGAGTACTGATATTGTCGCTGACGTCAAGGAAAGTGTTTCAATGGCAGAGATGTTTGAAATTGGGGGACGACTAGAATCGAGAGTGATGTCCTCGAAAGTTGGGGTACCAATTTCAACAGCAGTGCGATTCGGAGCAGTCGCCACCCTCCGTCGCAGTGCATCCCCTGGCTGCGAGTCTTGAAGTGAGCTGATCACCACAACCTCTGCGCTTCGCATGCTGATTTGCAAATCTGGTCCAGCCTTCGAGTAGGTCTCACTTGAATTTGACTCGAGACACGCCTTTGCATCGATGAACGCTTTTTCCAATCCCCCGACCAATGTATCTTCCACGAGAGTGCGAAGGTGACCAAGGGCGTGTTGCGAGCGCTGGGAAACATCGTGGAGATAGCCATTTACACTGATATAGGAATGAATTTTCATGATCATCACGAGAGAATGCAGAGTCAGAAAACCAGATTGAACCCATGGCCATTGTCTGTTTCACGCCGTTCAATAGACTCGGCTCGGAACCGGGGCATATGCTCACCGATGACATGTCCACGTAATGGTGGCAGCCAATACAAACGTCTGAAATGTGTGTTGCAGTACGATGCCTGTCCAGCAGTACGTTATCCACCCTTTGCTTATCGCTCTTGAAAAAGGCACGCAGATAGCCGTACTGAGGACGAGGACGGCGTCAGACAGTGCGAGAACGATGGCGTCACGAGAAAACATGGTAGCGAATGCAAACGACAACGCATATCCATTGATTTCGAGGGAGGAGACGAACGTCTGAACGGTGAAGAGGAAGAGCGACATCCAGAACAGCGTGAAAAATCCCTGGCAAAGGCTGTCAGGTCACGTCCGCGATGTCCACGACGTGCACTGCCTACTCTAAACTCGTTTGATCCCGACGACTCGTTCGTCATGTCGAAGTGTGATTTGCGAGCTTTGAAGGTGATCAAGGCGCGAAGCCTCTTGGCCGACATTGACCGAAAGGGCCTCGAGACGTACAACGTGCCCTCTGCATAGTCTGAGCCCATCGTGTTCGCAGGCTTCATGACGGCCGACGGAGGACTTGATGGATAGGTGATGTAGCGAAGCGTGGTCGAACAAGGGTGTCGGGGTCATTATTACTCTCCGCGATTACTAAACACATCGCGACCGTGACGACGCTGTGTTCGAGTCGATGGACCGTAGCGCAGACAACAGCGTCCATCTCGCGTGGATGCGCGAGGCCATGGCAATGGTAGGATCCCCTTCATCGAGACCCGCTCCTGACTCGTCAAGTAGGCGCAGGAAGCGCTCGCGGCTGGAGAGGTACCCGTCGGCTGCGTCTTCGTCCGGGACGGCGTCATCATAGCCAAGGCACGCAACAGAACCAATCAGTTGCGGAACGTACGTCCCAACGTTCCTCCCTACCCCAACTCATCCAACCCGTAGGCCTCGAGGCATGCAGAACTCGAAGCGATCGATCTCATCCTCGAGGATGCGTCGATCACGCCGTCGTCTTCCGCCACACGCTATCCGCTCGCTGATACTACGCTCTACGTGACTGTTGAGCCGTGCATTATGTGTGCATCAGCGCTGCGTCAGCTGGGCATCCGTCAAGTATTCTATGGATGTGAAAATGACAAGTTTGGAGGCTGTGGAAGTGTGTTGGGAGTGAACAAGGGGTGAGGAAAAAACACGATAACATCGATTGATGAGATTTGATCGGTGCGATTCCACAGCCTCGAGCACCCCGTACACCCTTCATACGATGCTACTGGCGGGTACCTTCGAGAAGACGCGATCATGATCCTGCGGCAGTTTTACGTCACAGAAAACACAAATGGTGTGTGCTTGTTCCTCACGTTATTCGCTTCTTTCTTGTCCAGCAATGCTAATATGGTTCCCTGTGGAAGCTCCTGTCCCAAGACAGAAAGCAACACGCGTTCTCAAAACCGACATCCCTCCCAAACCCTCATCTTGACCAACTTTGCATCTGACCAACTATGAAATGTCACCATGTTCACACTGTCGTGGGCATTTCCGGTGTCACTCCTGTCCGCTAGCACCCGCCTAACCGTCTATTTCTAACGAATACGTTCTCAGCGTGTCTCTCACCCTACTTAGCACCAGGGCTTTGTTGTGCAGCAGGGGAACTGGTATTTAGTATCCAGATTTAATTTTGCCACTTCAATCCGAGGGACTGGGCGACAAAGCCCCATTTGTCCGCGGCGTCTTGGATGCTGACACGAGCGAGGTACGTAGTCAGTCATGACGATTATCCCTCTGATCGTCCAATCGGAGATCACTGTGAAGAATTTCGGGTACACACCGTTTTTCAGTGGACTTGCCAGCCCCATGCCCGGCTTTCTTGTCTATTCGTATGAGAAGAGGGTGAGGATTGTGAGGTAGTGTGTGTTGGAGAGTTGCGGCAAGCTTGAACGAGTGTAGCGGGACGACACGGTCGTCGTCTTCGCGATACCGGCTGTTAGATATGAACTGAAGCTACACGAGAGTTACACGTACGATCAGCAGTCATTAACAAGACTGGTGGCAGCGTTTTGTCCTCGGGTACATTATGAAGTGGTGAGATAGGATAGATAAAATCGAAGTCATGTGGGTCGTGGGGATCGCCATAATCAGCGGTCCAAGCCTTGCCTGTGCATGCGATCAGAGACTCATCCGAAACGGCTGGCAGCGTTGTTTACCTATGGTGAAGTCCGCAAACTTGAAAAGTACATGTTAGGCGAGGCCGCTGAAAACGGGAGAAGTTGATACACCTTGAGTAGATCCATCACCCCCACTTCTGCGACCGCAGCCCCAAATGTCCCTTGCGGGGCGATGTTAACGCAAGCACCGACCAATAAACCTGTAGGTTGTCGGTCAGAATGAGATCATCGAGAGAGTGACGGAGCTACTTCCCTCCATTGGAACCACCATTGATGGCGACCTTGCCTGCCGCTGCAATTTTGTTCTTCACCAAATATTCGCTGCACGACACAGAGAAGAAAATCAATATGATGAGCCTGGTTCGAAAAAGTCGTGTGTGTAAATCTTACGTAGCAGCGATGAAATCGTCGAAGACGTTGATCTGTACGAATAGTCAATAGGGCTCGTTGCCGGTCGCGGACTCTGGTTGACCTTGCGCTCCCTGATCCCTGCTTCGTGCCACTTTTCACCAAATTCACCTCCTCCTCGAATGTTTGGCAAGGCGTAGACAGCGCCATACGCCTTCAAGAAAGTAAGAATCGAGGAGCTGAAAGATGGATTGATCGAGATGCTGAAACCACCGTATCCTTGCTCGCTCGTTAATCGACGCTCGCCCGCCATCGAAACGCGATGGGAAGCTCACCATACTGGATAGCCGGCGCGGTACCGTCCATCTTGGTAGTTTTATGCCTCACAATGAACATGGGCACCTTGGTCCCGTCCTTTGACTCGTACCACACCTGTTCCGCGGTGAATTCATCAGGTTGGAGCCCTTTCACATGCGTTGCGCGGTATATACTCCATGCAGATTCTAGGGAAGCCGTGGCGTCGAACGTGTTCAGGTCAAGGTGTCCGACAATACCGGGGTTGGTGAAACCTGTCATGGAAGTAAAGACATCCGAAAGACCACGACGACCAAACACTTCGGCTGCTCCAACGAAAGATGGTGCTATGCGTGTCAGCTTTCTGCCAGTCGTGGAATAGAGGTATATTTCATCGATGACCTGTTATTTTGCAGAGCGTCAGAGGAAATCAAAATTGGACTACCAGTGAGGCGGCTGAGGCGGCTGACATTTCGTTTGTAAACAAGTGCAAACTTGTCTGTTCCGACTGCTTTGATGTCATCCAGCGAAGCGTCCTTTTCCTCGGGGATCAAGTCTACTGGCGTCCGTTTAGGATCCGCGAGATCGATCGCGATGACCTTGTATCTCGGGGCATTCTCGTTCGTGTGAAGGTATAGCTTGGTTCCATCATTCGCGATACTGCCGAACAACGTGGGCGATCGTAGACAATAATGAAACCTTACTTACACCCCGTATTCGGCCTGAAACTCGTCTATTAACTTCTCCCACTTGATATTTTGGCCGATTTCATTTTCTTGCAAGTCCGCCACCCAAAGTAAGTTTTTCTAAAACGCCCAAACGCCCAACAGTTCGCACAATACCCCCGAGAAACGGAGAAAAATACACACCCTTGCGGTGTCCCTGGAGACAGTCAAGTACAAGTACCTCCCATCTAGTTCCGATATGGATGTTCCCCACATCCACTCTCGATGCTCGGCGTCTTTCATCACCAAGACATCATGCGCTGGAAAGACGAAACATGGAAACCATACAAAGAAAGACAGAACGACCATGTCTGTCAAAAAAAACAAGCACGCAAGTGATTCATGACCGACTGACATTGCGGGGTGCCGACTCTATGGTAGTAAAGCATCGCATCTTTATCTCCGGTTGTTTCAGTGCCTGCCTTGTCTTCCGTGGCAAGTCCATGGGATTCGCGGCTTGGGAATCGCTGTCGGATATGGTCAGGTCCGTCCGTTCCGCCAAAGGTGGGTGCCGCAAACACGACATTTGCCCCCAGGACGACATACCTGGTAGAAGAACCCCTTGGAGTCGTGGGTCCAGCAGATCGAAGAAAACTTGACAAATCGAACTTCGTCACTGAGGCAACTGTCGTGGTGGTCCACACGGTTGCCGTCAATGGCTACAAGAGGTTTACTGGTCTCACGAACATAGATCGTGCAGAAGTCACTACCCTGCAGCTCAGGGGTTAGTCGGGTGTGATGCTAAATTGATGGACGGAGCATACCGATAAGGAGATCCCGTAGGCATAATAGTTGCCGTCTCGTGAGAAGGCCGTGATAGCAAGGGCTGCAGTGCCGTCTTCCGATAGCAAATTAGGGTCAAAGAACACCTCACTCCTGAATTCCCCGTCCTTGGAAAAGTCTGGCAACTTTTCGTCGGTCGACCGGTAGAGCACTGAATGGAACCAGAGTCAACATTACATTATACACTTTCCGTTGAGACGGCAAACCTGATTGTGCTTGAAGGCCACTGTTCTGGTACCAGTACCATCTTCCGTCATACTTGAGAGACGGGGCGGAGAACTGCGAACGATGCCCTTGTCAACCGCGCGGTAGTGTAGGCCTTCTCGTTCGACCGCACCTTCTCGTAATCCGTGTTCGTTCTGATCTCCTTCTCGAGCTTAAGGCGATCAGAGTTTTTGTCGAGGTACTTTCGCGTGAAGACGTCCTGCGCGGTGGTCCATGCGTCCGTTTCCTTGGTGTTTTCCTCGAGCCATTGATAAGGATCAGTCACGCGAACGTCGCCCTGTTTCTCGCTCTTGTACACGTCCACGTGGTCGGAACGGCGAGCGGGGGGATAGTGACTGGGCGTCCACTGCGTGGGCGGCATCGTGCGAGCGAGCGAGGCTGTTGAGCGGGAGCGCGAAGTGCAGGCGTGGGTCGGTGGAGATTGAGGGAGTCGTACGGTTCGTGTAGGGAACCAAGCGTAGCTTAATAGCCTGCTGCCACGCGGTGTGGGAGTCGACAATACACGACGGGAGACATGGCGCATCTTTTTTCGATATCAGATCGAGGGTGCCAGTGGTCCTCCCCGCTATGGCTGCACGAGTACGCAATTGGGCCAGGCAATCGATATGAAAAATGGAGAAAAAAAAGATATGGAATCAGAGGTCGATCCTATGCAACGCCTGTCAGGTAGAAATGAGGGGATGCCACGCGCCGCAGAAAAAAGAGGGTTGGAATGCGCTGCCGGAGTCTAGACGGGTGGAACTGCCGACGTCATCACTCTCTTGTTTGGTTACTGATTCTCGATGAGAGCAAATCAAAAAAGGCAAAAGCTTCTGAATCTAACAACAGCAAACAACGCCCTGGAATATCCCCAAAACGGTCTACCGTTGACATACCATGGACCAGGTAGGATTTCAAACGACCTCATAATACGTTGTATTGATGAGTCGTCGAGTTAGGATGCATTCCGACAACTTCTGGCAGGCTCGAGACGACCAGAGCTTGATATCAAACATACTACCACCGCAAACAGCAAACCCCCGAAAGTGTTCGTCGCAACCTTCCTCTATTCCACAAGTCTCCTCACACCCATCTTAGTACATCCTCTACGTCATCTGAACCAGCGTTCAAACCTCGCAAGGTGAAGAAGACGAAGACCGACGGCAAATATCGCGACCGCGCAGCAGAGAGGAGAGACGGAATCGACAACGACTATGCCGAAGTACGTCTCTTCATCTCATGTTCCTGTCTACTATCTCATCGCCTGTCCCAGGTTGAGGCAGTATTGGAAGATTTCGAAAAACGAGCAGCCCATGAAGGCAGGGATGTCGTGCGTCTCTGATCGGTACTACTGCTCTGCACGCTCTCATTGATGCATTTATAGATTGAACAGCAGCGCAAGTATCTTGGAGGAGATAGTCAGCACACCATCCTCGTCAAGGGCCTTGACATGTCACTCCTCGAACAAAACCGTGCCCGTGCCGCTTCCACGACCGAAGACGACGATATTCTAGAACGAGCATTCGTACAGGCCACTTCACAATCTGAGCCCACAGATTCGAGAAAGCGCACCCGGGAAGAAATCATCCGCGGCCTCAAAGCAAAACGGCAGAATGGAGACAAGTCAGTGGACATGCCAGTGATCGAAGAGTCAGCCACGAAGACTAGAAAGTTCAGACCCATTGGATTCAAACCCATAGGACAGATGACGGAAAAGATGAAAAAGAGAAAAGCCAAAGACGGAAAGGAGAGCGTGAAAAAGAAGAAGCAGAAAGTCGAGAGTGCTCCTTTACAGCCAGGAACACATAACAATGTAACTGAAGAATCGTCCGTTACATCTCAGAAACCGGACACTAGAGAATCCTCTTCCAAGACGCCTCCAAAGCCACCAGAGCGCGAGTCCACACCCGTGGATGAAGACTTTGAAATCTTCGCCGGTGCTGGTGACTACCAGGGCTTCCAAGACGACGAGGAGTCTGAGGACGGTAACGCAGAAGAGACGAGACCTGGAACCCAAGAAACCATTTCCCTTATCCCCCCTGACGGTTGCCAAGGCTGGTTTGACGAACCTGAGCCCGAGGTTAGGCAAGCCTCCGCTGCGCCAGAAAAACCTGTTCCCGAGGAAATGCCGATTGAAGAAGAACCACAGGAAATTCGTCTGAAACCTCTCGAATCGTCAGCCCTTCCTTCCATACGTGATTTCCTGGCCATGGACGAGGCTGCTGAGAAAGCCGAGAAGCGGAAGGCACGTAAAGAGAAGAAAAAGAAAAAGAAAGGTGCCGGCGATGATGACGACGACTGAGCAGCCCTACAATGTATGCACATTCACGTGTATTATAGGAAATGTGTATTAGTATGTATGGTACACGCCATGATCTAGTGACATTTCCGTCCCAAGGGTGATGGCGCAAGGAACGACTTCCCTCGAGAGTGATAGTTTGCGAAACCTAACCGGGAGTCCATCTCGTCGATAGTTCTGGAGGGGAATCATGACTACTTGTGATTATAGCTCTAGACGAGACGCCCAAGACCCACCTCTTTTTCATTTCGCTGGCCCAAGTAATCTCCTTTAGAGGCGGAGCGTTGAGGGAAGCACCGAGTGTTCCGAGAACGAGTGCAAAGATGCTCTCATACACAGTCTTTCGGCCGACGAAATTCATAAATCAATAACAAGTCGCGCAAGCGAAACGCACGTTCAGTGGCATGGCCCCATCTGGTCTTCCCAGCGCTTTGAGACGCGATGAATCTATTGAATAGCTCAGAAAACCAACAGCGGACGCTAGCAGGGATTCACGTACGCTCATATGCCGAATATGCCGCTGTAGGTGTCGTAAAACATCGTACGACTCAATATACTTCTCAGCACGCACCGTGGAGTAAGAGGATAGCTGCTAGGACAAGGAAGATCCGGCCAAACATTGACGCGGTGTGCTAGGCACGTCACGACTACACTCAGTCCAATGGAAATTGTTTGCTTCGGAGGCTGTGGCCAAACAAACACCGTCCTTCATGTCAACCCGTATTGATCCATCTCCTCCATGCTCCGTATCTGTCGACAACCCGATTCGTGTCGAACATGCGAACGGATGCGCATTACGGGATGACGGTCGCGAACTTGTCGCGCCATCCTTTGGATTCAAATACATTGGCATGCCTTCGTGCCTTGTTCCCGAACCATACCAGGTAGCACGCCGACGCGCGATAATTCACTAATGGATAATATTTGGCTTATGGGTCAGATGGATCTGGATTCAGTGACATTGCACTTGTCAAACGTATGTTAGGTAGGATCTTCGCGCCTTTACCCTCGCACAGGATCACAGGGACCCTTTCTCGGCGCCAAGCACAGACAGTCAAGGAACAAGAGGCACAATCGAACCGGGCTCTCTCCGTCCCGTTGCCGATGGTGCCATAGCATGTGCAAAGCGTTCGGGTCGGCTTTCCATGGAAGCAATTGCCGGACAAAGTTGGAAGTTTCACTTATGGTCACACGACGGTTTAATTGCGCACAGCCGTGTTTGGAGCGAGAGCTGATAAGAGAACTGCCGTATCGATCCGATACATGAGTTGTGGACATGGACAGGATCACGCCGTCGTACAAACTCGACGACACAGGGAGCGATGCTCTGGAGTCACCCGACCCAGCCAAGAATGTGAGCGAGGAGTCCTCGGAGAGATGTGCGATAGTTTAGCCAGTGAGCATCCAACGCCGTGACGTCGGACTCGAGCTAGGTTAACGTTATGCATAATGTCAGAACCGTGGGGAGAAGTCGTGAGAACACGTGGAATATATACAGTACATGTGACGCAGCCATGCTTTCGTGTCTTGTGCACGGAACTGCCAAAGGCTGGCGGCAGTCGGGCGCGGTGGGGCGCTACGCGCCGGTTTCCTTGTGTCAAGCGCCCCGGAGCCTGTCTGGATGTGTCTAATCGGCTGCTACTCGCTTTTGGGCGGACCCGGTGTGATAGGGTGGATTGTCTCCCGGAAAGGAAATGTGGGGACCCGAACAGAGATCGCTATAAAGCAGCCCGCCTCGCGGCGAGACTCCCCGCCCAAAGGCTCCAAAGTAGTACCTCGTATACTACTCTTCCTATCTAATCGTCGGCGCTTCATGCCTGCTTTTCTCTGACCTTGAACGTCGTTACAGCCTGGCCAGGCAGTCCTCACGTTCCCTGCCTCGTGTAGAGCGGCTGGTGCCCGTGATATAAAGCGCCTCGTTTCCTCTCAACGTGGAGCTGTCTTCCCCATCCCTGTAAGTGCATCCCCAGTATCTCGACTGTCGTCGCCGTATACTGATCGCGCCGTCGCAGCCGAGGTCCCAGTTATACCATCTAACCTTCGGTTCGCCAGACCGCTTGTGCCATCCCACCACTCGCCATGCACGTCAAAGAACAGATTAAAGACTTTGTTCACGACGTTAAACGAAAGTTCTCGCAAAAACACAAGCGGGACACCTGCTCCACTTTCGACAGCTGTGAATACTCTAGTGCCGACACACACTCGCTCTCCCACCTAGACGACTCTTCCTCTTCTTCCTCTGCTTGCTCGGTGGTGGATCTCTCGGAGCGAAGTCGATTCGTAAAATTCTTCCGCCCCCGAACGTCGTTCAGGACTCCCAAGGACGAGGATCACAGCGCGCATCGCAAAGTCTGGAGGACGGGCAGCAGGCGCTACAGACTGTTCTCTGAGCCTGCAGTGCCTTCGGGACGCATGGTGGAGTCGAATCACAAACAGGCTGTCAGCTACCCGGGTCCGCAGGCATCAGGAGCGAGCCGATACCTGGTTGACGAGCAGACGACAGTTACATCTTCACAGGACTATTCGGAGGTCATCGACATTAGCGTGCGGGGTTCTATCAAGACGGGCTCTGAAACGCCTGAGGGTTCGCAGTCGACGCGCGGGGCTGATGGCGATTCTTTGTTGCAGTCACAGCCACCGTTCGATTTGCGTTCGGACACTTCCGGGACGCTCGTCACATCAGGGAAAGCGTCCAGCGTCGATTTACACTCCGACGATAACTCCGAAAAGGCGCACGATAGCGCCCCTCCTGTCCTCGCTCCCCCGATGGCCGACCTTCCTCCCGTCCCTCCCCAGAAGGAGGAGATCTCCCTCGCCCCCCCTCCCCCTTCCCCCCCTCTGATCTCCACCGCCCCAGCATGCATTCCCCGTCTGACTGCCCCGAGCATGTTCCTTCCAATTCCGAATGTGCGCCTCATTCTTCCATTTCCTCATCCTTTGGTGTGGTGGTTGGCACCCAGGTGGTCCTCGACTGCGTCTGTTTTCTTGCCTCGGCTTCCCCGTATGGCGTGGTCACCCCCGCAGTCCACCCCTTTGTCCCCTCTGTGTTCAATGTTCCCTGCCCTTGCATCGTCGCACCGGAGGTGATAAGACGTCGTGGCTACTCTTTTTGTACATTCCTTTTTTCCTCTCGTGCCAATCTTGGAGCTGATCTCTGTTTTCAGACTGACCCACTCGGTGCTCTTCTAACAAAGTACGTTCCCGCCGAACAGAGGCCGCGAAGAGACGTGGTTGGAGAGTATGCAGGCAGGGACGTCCACGAGATGGTCGTGAGTTGTTTGCGCAAAGTTTTCTCTTCAATTCACTGGACTTCCATTCCTCGCATTTTCTTCCCTTTTACTTGTTTGTCCCATACGCATTTTCATTATAGCTCTGTATCCCGTATCTCCATACGCTCATTTGTTTTTTTTTTGCTTTCTCTCCCTCTTGTTTTCTGTACGACCATCATCCCCCATTGGAGAGGGTGGCGGTTGTTGTATTTTCCGAGTGTAGCGAGGTACTTTTGAATGGCATTGTATGCGATTAATGCACTAATCAGCGCGAGATGGACTGATATCCTTCTGACGAACTGCTTCGGTAGATGTCGAATTCATGGCGTGCCTTGGCGAAGATGGCGCGCGACAGGATCGTGGCCAGTGACCCCGAAGATCTGGGTAGAATCCTGGACGTGAGTACCATCTGTGTAGAGTCGTGTATTTGGCTCCTGGTGACTAGCTCAATTACAAATCAAGCTCTGGTCTCTTCGCCTATCCGCGCTCGCTCGCCTCCGTCTGACGAACCAAGCCACTGCAGAATGCACTAATTTGTTCGCGGTCCTCAACGCCGTCCCTGCTATATCCGTGCCTGGTACATTCCCTGGTTCGGGTTCATTGTCCACGCCCCTCTCTTCTTCTCCGGCGCTCTCGGTGTCCTCTCCATCCTCCCCCTCGAGTGGCCTCGCACAGCCGGCGGGGACGCCCTCCCAAAAACCGTCCACGCTCCCACCTTCGCTTGCGGGTTCTGTGACAGCGCCACGACAGGGGTCACATGAGCTCTTGCACCCGTTCGAGCTGACAGTGTTCCATGCACGCGTGTATTACTGGTCGGGGGACCCGTTGGGGTACGTCGACGCGCTTAGTCGGATTTTGGCGCGGTGCAAGGAGAGGGCGAGGGAGGAGGGCCGGTTGGTCGTTCAGCGGAGAGAACTCGGGAAGGAAAGGAAGGCTAGGAGTGATGACATCGAGGGTTCTATTCGATCTGAGCAGGAAAGCCAGGACGAAGTCGAAGAGGATGAAAACGACGTCAAGGATGATGAAGCCGGGGAGGAAGATGAAGGAGATGAGGACAAGGACGAAGACGAAGACGAGAGGGGCGGGAAGAGTAGGGACGATACCGAGGAGCAAGACGAGGAAGAAAAGGTAGACGACGCCCTCGTCACAGCTGAGGCCAATCTCTCCATGTGGCTCGAACGCATCGCCAGGGTCTGCCTGATCCTCGCGAGCCAGATGGTAGAGATGAATGTAAGGGTCTTCGCTTCTCTGGGATCCTTGCGCTCGCGACGTTCGCTCACACGTCGCTTGCTAGGACTATCAAGCAGCCATCAACTTGCTCGTGCCGCTCTGCACGCATCGTTCCGTGTCGACCTCCCTCCCGACACCGACTCCGGAACTCCACTCGGCCCTTGCGCGGGTCTACCTCCTCGCCGGGAACCTCCAGAAAGCGGAGGAGCACTTCTCCATCGCCGCATCGGCGGCAAACCGGCCCGAAGTCGTCACTACGAATGCTGCGTTGCTGGCCGCCGCATCAGGCGACTGGACGCGCGCCGAAGAGATGCTCTCAGAGATGGTCGCCAGGGACCCGGGGGATTTCATGGTGTGTTTTAGAGATGTGTGTGGCCAACGGACCGAGCGAACTGATCCACATATCCGACAGGCTATCAACAACCTTGCCGTCACGTTCTTGTCTCAGGGCAGGATCAAGGAAGTGAGTACGATGGTGCAACATACTCGAACGTGCGAGGAAAGCGCGTCACGAACGCTGACGGATCCCCTGATGCAGGGCATCGATCTCCTCGAAGCAGCGCTGAAGACGTCGCCTTCCTCCGCGGTCGTCGCAGAGCCCTTCTTGTTCAATCTGTGTACGTACTCTCGCTTGGTTCTTCTCCGAATGCGTCCGATGCTGACGGGGACTCTTCGTCTGGAAGCCACCCTATACGAGCTTCGCTCGACGGCCGCCATTGACAAGAAGCGCAGCCTTCTTATAGAAGTCGCAAAGTGGAGCGGCGACGGGCTCAAGACGTCTTGCCTGAAGATGCCTACGAGCTAGGCGTGTCGGGCTTGGCGTTCTTCGTTGTGGCGTATCACGCTTTCATGACCTTTCAATCAATTGATCGATTAAGCATCCTGTAAAGACCATGCGAAGTGAGGTTCCATTGACATAGCTAGCGCGACAGGACAGTGACAATCGACATATGTAATATACGGTAAACCCAACAAGAACTGATCGCAATGATGTACTCGTAAAACAGAAGAAGAGGCAGGACGCTATGATAGTAGGGCAAAGCAAACGCTTGGTAAAGTATAGGTTATGGTAATATGAAGTATGTAAAGGACCTAGCCGTCTAACAAGTAATTCCGCCGTTGCATAAAATTATGACAAAAAGAAAAGAAAAAAAGAGACATGCATGGGGGGCGTGATACAATTGCGCTGGTATCGTTATCGTTTGAATGCTTTCTAGTTCGTGCATGGATTATCTGCTGGTTCACTGATAGGCAAACGGGGACCGGCCGCGCCACGCGCGCGAAAGCGACCAGGAAATGACGTTTTCCGAAGATCGGACTCCCGCTTTGGCACACCTTATGGTGTTTACATGCCTGCTTGACGGTTCAGCATGTAAAGCTGAAGATCCTGCCAGCCTGTATCACAGGTCCACGTATTAGTAACGTCTCCCCATAACGGAGAGGTACGGAACGCCACTCACCCCCGCCAACGCGACACATGACTTTCTTGGTCGTCATGTTATCGCCTCCGGTGCGTCCCGACCTCGTCAATGACGTCAACCGACACGTAACGACCTTTCTCGAGAGCGAACTCGAAAAGGCATACGACGCCCGGATCTCCTCGCCTTCCTTGGGTATCGTTTTGAGCGGCGGATCGACGCGCTCGATGAGTAGTCCGTGGGGGATCGCGTTCACGATGGCCGCGAACTCGCTGTCAAGCGGATCCTTTGGGTTGCTTGGGACGTAGTTGTTCGTGGGGCCATCGAGGGACGGGGTATATGCGCCCGTGCGCGATACGGCCCTCGACGGTGTGCGCGCCATAGAGGCGTCTCGGTAGCTCGAGGGTGGCGCCCTCCCCATGATGGACATTCGAGATATAGGACGTGCGCCGAGTCCGGTGTACACCGGGACCTGCTGCACGCGTGCTTTGAGCATGGCTTCGGGAGTCTGCGCTCTAGATACCGACCCTTTCCCGATCTCTGTTAGCGGGCTTTCAGGTCGGTAGAACGACATCGTGGACGAGGGTCTCGAGTCAGATGAGACGTGAACACTAGGGAGGGGTATCCTGGACCGACTCGGAGGCCGTGGAGGAGGGACACGAGCACTGCTTGGTGTGCGCGCGCGCATGTTGGAAGCACCGGGTGACGAGGTGGAATGGGTAAGCGACGGAGAAAGAGCACGCTGCATCAGCGTCGTGAATTCAACTTCATCATCATCGTCCTCCCCTCCTGGTTGCCTTGCAGACACAGAGCGCCAGTGCAACGCCGGACCTGGAATTCCACTTGGAGTTCGAGGTCTCGGACGAGGCATACCCAAGCTTGGCGTATGAGCACGCGAAGACGGCCTTGTACCAGGGGCGAGCAGAGGAAATGGGGGTAACGATGGATTGGACGACGGGGCAGTTGATATCGACGATGTAACAGGAGACCACGGTCTTGAAGATGCGTTGGAACTCCGAGACAAGCTGCGCTGAGGGGTGACAGGAATTAATGGTGCATGTTCCGGAGTGATAATTGATCTCGTAGTAGGTCGCTTCGGCGTGGCAGGCTTGATAGTTGCCATGCCCTCATCCTCGAGTCTCGTCGAAGAATTCCATGGCTGTTTCGGAGGGGGTTTGGGCTTTATGGTGACATTGTTTGACTCGGGCATTCGTTTTGACGCCGGAGAGGATGTAGGCGTTAAACTCTGACTGTGTTTATGGCCCTTCTCCGCTGGAAGCTTTTCTCGATTGCCGTTGAAGACAAAGAGCGAAGAACGCTGCTTTCGGATAGTCTTCGTCTTGGTTGGCTCTGAGGAAGGTAGCTGGACTGCACCCGACACCGGTAGCGAAGCAGCCGGTGTTATGGGTGATCTGACACTTCCAACAAACATTTTAGCAAATTTCCTCAGAGGGGACATCGACCTTGATAACGTGCTTGTTCGACTCGACGTACTACTTTTCCCGTTTGCACTTGGAGGTGTCGCGAGATGACCATTGGCAGTGTGGCCAGATATGGAGGAACCGGCTTCGCTTGGCGCTTGATCTGCACGGACCAGGATCTCTCGTACTTTTCCCATTTCCATCTCGGTGCGTTCTATCCGCTCTTGGAGAACACGCCACCGCTTCGCTGCCTCTGCGTGCCGTCGTAATGCCTCGCCGTTCTTGGTAACTCGGTTCTTTACACCATTGTCCATGATTGCGAGGACTTTGGTGGTGGCAGGCACGTAATGTCTGCGATGATAATCAATTACGCCAACGAGGGGATGAAGGGTGAACTTACGCCTTCTTGGCCAGGAAGGATCCAAGCAAGTTGTTGAACACATCCAAGCTAACCGGTGATTTCCCTGAGCGAACAGAGCTGGCGAAAGACACGCGCGACACGTTGTCGTCGTGTCTCTTGTGTACTTGCCATATGAAGTCCTGCGGATAATGAGCACAACCAACGATAATACGTTTGCCTACACACTTGACATCGGTTCACAGCCTTTTCTAAACTGGACATCATCCCATCTGCTTGCTCAGTGACGGTACGAAACACTGTGATCCACTTATCCTCCTTGAGTTCTTGCTGGAGTTCTTCGGTCTCTTGTTGTACCGAGTCCCACTCCGCCAGTAGTGCGGCGTGTTTTCTGAGCATGACGGCACGTTCAGACGTGTCACCGAATGGTTCGTTGTCGGTGGATTGGAATGGTGTTATAGACTCGTTGATGTCTTTCATGCCTTGTTCGATGGATTCCAGGCGTTCGTTCATGTTCATGATTGCATTGTCAATCTCGGCTGTCGTCTTCGTGTCCGCGCCCTCTACCTGCGGCTTGTGCCGAAGCTCTTGTATCTCTACGTGGCATCAGCATTGAGTCTACACCGGAACATTTCAACGAACCGAATATGCGCGTCTGGACATCGGACACGGCGTAAGAAAGTTCTGTGATATGCGTCGAGATGGCCAACAGGCGAATGTCCCTGAAAGAGAGGGCTTTCTTGAGCATCGACCACCAGACCATGTCGTTCCGAGAGAACGAACGTGGCGGAAACTCACTCTTGACTCTTCCGTTTTCCCTTGCACCTCTGGAGTAAAGCACGGCTCGCGGTGATCGTGATATTCTCTGTACCGAGACGCATGGCAGATCGTTTCACGTGAGATACCAAAAGACGCGAAACGCCTTGCGGCGGATGATCCGTGCTCACCTTCGTCCTCTGCCGTCAAGGAGATGCTTGATGATGACGCGGAGCTGCTAAGAGTGTTTGTGGCCGGGGCAGGAGAAGGCTCGAGCGAGTGGTATTGCGAAAGAGGCGTCGAACCCGTCGTCGTGGGAGTGATGAGAGCCATGGGAGTCGACCAACGCTATCAGTCGGTTTGGGTATCGTTCGGACCAGTGAAAACGAACGAATGGAGGATCCGCCGAGTCGGTGTCAGAAGTACCTCTGTGTGATCGAAGGGCAGTTAGAAACCAGACGAGACACGACGGATCCTCGGATTCGTTTGTTGGCAGGTCGGAGAGCCAGCTGTGTTGGAACGTGGAGGTATATCGTGGTGGACGCGTTCGAGGTAGTTTTAGAGTGGTGACAGTCCGACAACCCGACCAATCCCATACACGTCCGATAACGGCAAGTCACAATAGCGACGACAACCATCGAATTATATCAACCAAATATACCTGGAACTAGAATTGATCTGATGTACAATGACTATTCTACGGGTCTACCACCATAGCTTCAGGCTGGATATCTGCTTGTGGCACGACCGGCGTCGTATGGCTCGCTCTAGACGACGACGGGATCGGTTGTGGAGGAAGGTACCCTGATTCCAGAGCCCGCTTCTGGTCTCTCTCTCTAGCACGCGCCCTCCAGTGCTCCTCTAGCCCTTGACGGGCTTCCTTGTCCGCATCGCGCACCATCGTAACACGGCATGCCCGCCAACGAACCGGGTCCATCGTGTTGTAATAGCCAGGCGCGAGCCCTTCCAGCGCCCAGAGTTGGCTCGTTTCCGTTACATGATTGTCTTCTATGTTCAGAGCCTTCTCAACATAGCTGTCAAGTAGGGGATGCCGGAGAAGCCGGGGATAGTAGCGTCCAGCAATCAAATTAAGCGATAGTACAGCCTCATGCCCTGGAGTGAGGATCGAACGGAATTTGAATCCTTCAGGTGGGGGTGGGAGCGGAAATGGCGAAGAAAGGACAGGGTGTGAAAGTTGCTCATTGGCTGAACGTTCTTTCGACTTCGACTTCGTAGACGAGATCCCGTTGGTGGCAGGTACGGTTCCTTGGGCAGTCGTGAGAGTGTTGACCTCGCGTCCGTCGGTTCCATCTTCCAGCGTCGCAGGCACTTCAACGGCCTTTCCCTTTCCCTTGCCTTTGCCACCATCATCGCAATTTGCGCCTCCCGGAGAATCCTCCTCCCAGTCTTCATCTACCAGTTCGTAGAGCATCCCAGTAGCTCTGCACTCCTTTCCAGTCGAACCATCGGACCTAGGGATGTCCGCAACATAAAGTCCTTCAATACGCATGAACACACCCCGACTTTCGGCTCCGACCTTCGCTTCGCCGTCACCTTCTATAACAGTCAACGACTTCGTATATTCTAGTGCCTTGCGTGACGGACCGGCTGGAGGCAGAATATTCTGTGTTCCCTTGGGAGCAATTTGCGACCGCGAGAGCTTGAGCCGTACAAGTTCGTCAGCCCAGATACGCTCCGCTCCCCACCATAATCCTTGATAGCGAGTTTGCGTTATCGTCTGGGCAAGCGCGACGGGAGGTGGCACGGAAATAGAACTAGATTGCGAGAAGGCAAGCTGATTGCTGGGTCCAGCGCTGCTCGCAACACTTGCGAGGTTCGCATTAAATGCCATACTCGCATTCATTACGGAGTCGAGTGATGCTGCGGACTGGGCACCAGGCATAGCACGCGGGAGAATACCCGAGGGCAGGGAAGCACTAGGTGGCGGAACGGAAAATTTATACTCCCAATCATCTGTCGGGGCCCAAAACCCAGCAATGTAGGCTGCAATTTGGACGGCTAGTGCATAGGCTGCAGCAGCTTCGACAAATGAGGAGGCTTCTGTAGGTCGGAAGGAGTCCGTGTTGGTGTTCATTTGTTCGAGTGGAACTCGGTGGATCGCTTGAATTAGTTCGTCTGACGGTGCATGTGCTTGGTATGGTAGAACCTGATCAGCGGGAATGTAATAGGAATAAGGGATTCCGAGCAACTTGATCTTGTACGACAATGTCTGAATGACCGTCCAAGGCACTTGTTTATCTTCAGCATTCGACTCGTTTACGGACTCGTTCCCGTTCGAAGTGATTTGCATACTATCATCCGGTTTGGATCCGCTGGGGTCCGCAGGAGACGGGTACTTCATAGCTTCAGCTTTCATTCTGGCCTCCTCGACAATGCCAGGCCAGAAGGTTATAGAGTCCTTTTCACCAGAAAGCCCAGGTATGGGAGGGTGCAGAGCGCACCACAACAACTCCCCATCTCGATACCACTTTCTGAGGTGGATTCCCTCAGAGTAAGCAGAGCGTAAATCAGCGTTTCGTTCCCTGAGCATAGTCTGTTTTGGACCCTGAACCTGCTTCACGGGACGGGGTACACGACGGATGGCTGCGTAGGGCTTTGCGCGTTCGCGAGCTGTGCGACCTGGTACGGACGCAGACGGAGCTGGAGCATAGGCAGCTACGTGAGCGGAGGCCTTCCCCGTAAGCGCGCGCGGTGTCGCAGGCGCTGACAGTGGCGTTGATCGCCTAGGGAGCAGACCCATAGAAGCGGTGATTTCGCGCTGGGGTTTTTTGTTGCAATATTTGCAGTTACAGTTGGAACGAACGAGATTAGGGTCCGTCAGTAGCCAGAGAGCATGAGGGATGAATTCGGGGACTGAACGGAATCGCTTAGCGTAACGTGAACCTGCGTCGAAAAGCTCTGGTGAGTGGCATTAATTGAACACACAAGATGACACACCGATGAGGTAGGCATCATGTCGTGGTGCACCTGCAGGCCCTTTATTGTGATCGAACATCTGATAACCAGCAGGCCAGGCACGGAGGACGTAGGATGGCCCAACTAGCAATAAAAGATAAAGAAGCGCGTAATAAACGGAAGACAAAGCATACCCGGTTTGCCCAGTTGGAGCGCGAGACTCCCCCCGACCTCGCACCTCCACTTGATTGAGAGGCTCTCATCGATGGGGACAGGTCGCATGTAGTTAACATGGCCTTCGCTGTCGACGACGCGAGTCGTGTTCGTCGGCCACTGACTGTCGTCACCATCGGAGACCGTGAAATCAATAAAGGTGGGATCATCTGGGAGGACGTGTCCTGCGGATATGTTTCGCGCCATTAGCAAGACCATCAAAGCAAGACGTGACCAGGTGAACGAAAAGGTCACAGATTAGTCAACCGGGACAAAATAACAACGTCACACAACGCTGGAACGAATCCACAAATTGCTTGCTCCTCTACACCACCCAAAAAAAATCGAAAGCGGCGGATTTTTGCACATCGACATCGTGGGTCTTTTTGCCGTGATTATCTACGTCTTGCATTTAAATCACTTGGTTGCATTGGCGTTAAACGACACGGCAAGAGAGATCGGTACTTGGTACTCATTCGTCCCTGCAGATCATCTTCTCGTCTTACCCCATGCAGTCGATGTTTTGATAGGGTTCGTACATTCGTGTCAGTCTGCATTGCATTTGCATTGTACCTTTTTTTCGACCAGCCATCGTCTTAGTTGATATTTTCTGACACGGGGTGTTCGTCACACATACATTCGATTCCAAACATGATATCTCTGACAAGCTTGAGGGAGAGCGGCTGCTTAAGCGCCCCACTCTTGATTGTCCTCTGATGCCATCTGTGCATCAAGACAGAGATCGTTTACTTCGGGGGACCAACACCATTCCTCCACATCCACCCTACTCTCTCCAACCGCGCCGACGTTCACCTCAACCCCCTCTGCTTCTAGAAGACGTTGCTGAGCATTGGGTCCGTGGACTGAGATCACGCCAGACGTAGCAATGACTCGGTGCCATGGAACTGGTGGGTTCGTGTGCGAGATGAAATTGACAGCTACGGTAGTGGATCACAATTCCAGGAACGACTGCAAAGAACTGACCCCGCTTGCCTTCTCGAACCCGACGTGCTTGATTAGGAAAGCCAACGAGTTGAGCGATCCGCCCTGAAACAGGCAAAGTATCTGGTTCGCGAACTGCTTGCAAGTTGCAAGATCAACAGACCACAGGTGACGACTTTTCTAGGCGGGATGGCTCTGACGATTCGATACACCTGGGGAATCGGGATCAACATATACAAGGCAAGCTATCAAGTACTCACTGCGAGATTAAAGTCCTCCATACTGAGGTGTTCGTTGACCATGTTTTGTGTGGTGAAAGAAGGCGGTGCGTTGAAGGCTGTACCAGTGTCAGTCACGAGATATATATGGGTGGATAGCTGTGTTTAAGAAACTGACATTACTCGCACAGGGAATAAAGTAGGGCACGAATGCTCTGAATCGATCGTGGCAACAAGACTCCTCTTTTTGTTGCATGTTAAAATGTCAGGGTGTCGGAGTAATGCCGTTGTAAGTTCAAGTTGTATGCAACGGTAACTGGATTTCTTTGACAAGGTCGACAGTCCAGGAACCAGTTTACGCGACTCTTATACCCCTCCCCGTGAGTATCGGGGATCCTATATTTCACCTCGTCGTCAGCATCATGGCGACGACTGGAGTGGCAGCCGTAGCAATCTAGTACTATATCTTGCGCAGCTTCCGCGACTTGGATATCATGCAAACCCGAGTCACCTTGATGAGTCGAAGTTTCTCTTTGCCGATTATATTTCTGAGTTACCTTGTCGAATAAAGTTGCAGACAATGAGGTTCTGGAAGTTGCTCGTTACGACACCGCAAAAGTCCTAAACTACGCAAAGGGGGAATGCCATCGGTGCGTAACCTTGAGATGCGCGGAACCCAGCCCCGTGAGGCATGCCGCTCAGCACGAAGACGAGCCCCCTTACAAATCACTCGATTATCCGCGCTCTCCTACCGTTGTATCTATAAGATGCTCTAAATGTTCCGCTTACACCTCCCCTCTCCACCCCATCGCGACATCTGTCAGATGGACCCTCTGAGATAGTTCCATCAATGGTAGGTCACTTGTCAGTCTTTTAATTTCGAGCTCTCCCTTCATTTGAGCGGATGCAGTCTCTGCCAGATGTGACGTTCGGCAAACTCTTCACTGACTGAATAGCAAACAATCCGGCTCATATTCCCAAAGATATGGGTATTCTCTAAACTCCATGCAGTAAGCACGGCTCGGCAACTGACTGGATGGCATTTACTTGTCAGCCTGTCTGGCATTCCGCCTTCTAGATAGCGCGGAGTCTCCACCCCAACTTGGGCCGACACGAAGAAAGAATGGATGTTTTATATTTATTAATGAGTAAGGGTCTCCCAAATCAAAGAGCACGGGAAAGGACACGCGAGCTGATGTATGTTTTGACGGGGAGGATAGATGGTCACCACAGAGTTGGTTTCTTTCTGTGGGAACCTATTGCACCACGTTCGCCCCTCACCACATCACTTTTCCTCTGGAATCCTCGTTAAGGTGCCTTCCACGAGTCGTGGCACATATCCACCCAAGCTCAACCAAGTTATCGAACTAAGTATTAGTAGACTTTAGTAAATGATCGCGCTTTGTAAGCAGCGCCGCGGTATCGATCAACTCGGGTCCACTGCGACTCACGGGCATCAACCTCTTCGGATTGTTCGGGTGTCGCACGGAGATGAACTCGGAAGAAGAGTCAACCGAGCTCAGGCGGTTCAGGGAGGAGTGGAAGCAGGAGGTCCGGAGGCGACGGGAAGAGCAAGAGCAGCACATCCAACAAGGCGCTACGGCAGAATCCAGCCAGCTCAAGGGCGCTGCCCCCGGGACACCCGCTCACACCCACACATCCACGTGCGCTGAGACAGTAGCTAAGCCGCTCGCGACGTGGTCCGCGTCTAGTGCTTCTCAAAGGGCTCTCCACACGTCCCACGGTCACAGTCCTCTCAGCGGAAGCATCACGCGCGCCATCGATATCTATCGCAGCGCGGTACAACATGAGCAGGCGAGCGACTTGGACGAAGCGCTCAAGTTGTATCGTCAGGCGTTTCGACTCAACTCGGACGTCGACCGTGCCTACTTCAAGGAGGAGGAGAGACTCCAGCAGCTAGGTCGCTCTACCGTCGGCGCGGACCACAAGAAGACGGATTCTGCCAGCAGAGGCGGTGGGGCCGAGGGCAAAGACAGTCGCACCGCGCGGCTTGCGGAGGGCAAGGGGCGGGTGCATGCGAATGGGATCCTCTGCAGTGTTCTGGAGGGCTTCCCAGACGTGTTGACGTTCGAGCCGGAGGACGGCAGGGAGGGGGTGCCGATCAGTATGATTCCACAGGAGTTGGTCTTGCATATCCTGCGGAGTCTGGACGCGACGGCCTTGGAGCGCTTCGCGACTGTGAGCCGTAAAGCGCGCGTCCTTAGTCTCGACCCGTCAATATGGAGGTATGTTAATACTTTGTTTCAGTGCACAAGCGTGATGGTTCAACGTCAGGGACTTTGTATATCTGGCGTATAAACCACCACAGGTTCCAGAGGACGTTACGCTGCAATCGTTAGTCGATGGTTATGGTTCGAACTATCGGCAAACATACATCGAGCACCCGAGACTGAGACTAGACGGCGTGTATGTCGCTGTATGCCACTACGTGTGAGTTTCTTGGCTCGTATCGTTTCCCACTTGTCATATAACTCCTCAAAGTCGGAGAGGTCTGGGCGAGAATGCTTGGGTCAATGTAGGTCGTGAACTATGGGCCCAACTTGCATTGCTCATCCACGAGTACAGGTTAACCATCTCATCACGTACCACCGTTATCTGTGAGCAGTTTCCGGACCGCTCGCTCAACGCTGACGTGCCTCAGTCGGTTTTTCCCCGATGGACGAGTCCTCTCCCTCTTGGCTAACGAGGAGTACCAGCCTGCGCTCGTCGTACCCATGCTCAAACCCTCGTTGCGTATGAAGGTTCATATTTCATATTGACGATATCGTCACAGCTGACTCATGCTCGCTTGCCACAGGGCTTCTACATCGGCGACTGGAAGCTCGAAGGCACGAGTGTCCTGATTAGCAACCTCGTCGAGCGGCACCCACACGCGACGCATCCGCCCGCTCACGCTGCCCACCACAACCAGATCCCCGAGTCGACGCGGTACCAGTTCCAGATGACGCTCACACTCCGATCCAAACCGCTCGGTCGGTGGAACAAACTCGATCTCATCATGTACGAGTCGGTGAACATCCGCGATGGGGAGGTCGTGCCACTCCCTCTGAAGCACGAGCGTTCGTTTTGGTTCTCCAAGGTCAAGAGTTGGCAGGGCTATTAGCATCTCTTTCAGGGATGCTGATCGCTAAGTAGCACTTGTGTTGCGTTAGACGATCTGCTTGTCGTTGATAGACTGGTATATACATCAGACCAACCTGATCTTTGAGCAGCAGCATGCGAGCAAGGACGATCAAAACCAAGGATATAAACGCGAAGACAGTCCATAATATGATACAGCTACTAATGAGCTATGATAACCCATGTATTCAATTACTTCTGTCCTTCCTTGCAGCTGCTCGCCTTCTACAACTACTGCCAGATCAGTCTCGCAACCTTTTTCTTCCAGTGAACACGAACATGTGGGGGGACGGTAAGGAGAGGACGAAACGAACGAACGCCAAATCAGGGGAAAGGGTGCCACCGACAGAGAACCATCAGATACAAGAAATACGTGAGACGACTAAACAAGATGACGCGATGCGGCGAATAAAGGGTATGGTAACATGAGTGCGAACTGCATCGTGAGCAAGATGTGCGACGTGTCGAGGATGTGGATGGGATAGCTAGGATCGTAACGTTTCGTGACTGGTCGAAAGATTAGGTTGTCGCCATAAATGAGCGCGCGGTGGGTGCCTTTGGGTCCTGGGGCGAGCGTCGACTGGAAAGCTGGTGTACTCTGCGAAGGGTGAAAAGGGGTGGTGGAGAAAGGGCAGGTGGCGCAAGCAATTCATGCCGCGCTGTACAAGAACAAGTTGTTCGTTGCAGCGATCTGCGCCATGTCAGCAGAGCGTCTGCATGAGTGTGTGGCACTCACAGCAATCGTGTTCTCCCTCGGATGCCAGCTCGCGTGGAGAATTTTCTTGTTGAAGTCTAATGTTTCCATCTGCATCGCATCCCTTAGACCACCCGGTCGACCGTTCTTTAGTCCGTTCTTGTTTGGTAGTGGGCCGCTCATCTTCTTCGCTTTAAACGCGGACTTGTCGGCTTGCAGAACAACATCACCAGTTGTTTCGGTGTCAAATATTCGGAAGAAGTTATGGTATGATCCAGTGAGGACGTGTCTGAGATAGATGAGATAAGCTGTCATCCAAATAGGGCAAAAGGGGAAACGCACTTGTCGTCGCCACCCCAGTTGCACTCGAACTTGTCGAAAATGCAGTCGTTCTCATACAGGTCACAGAGCTTCCCGCGGAGGTGATCATGTATGGGAATCGTCTTGATCGGTCGTGACTCCATATTAATGTCCCAGATTTTCAGGGATAAGTAGTCTCTCGATAGGATGTATCTTCCGTCATGACTGAATTTGACATCGGATATGGAGGAAATGATTTCGGAGAAGAACGAGCGTGCTGATGGATCCTCCTCCTCCTCAAAGCCTGTCAAACTGAGTAAGAGTATTACACTAGAACTATATCAGGAGACGCACATTTAGCGTGACGATCACATAATGCCGAATCACGCATGTCCGCAAGCTTGATGTTACTTTTCGAACTCGAGTACATGAACAAGTTGCATTGATGTGGGTGGAACTCTGCGGCGGTGATGACTTCCGTGAGCTCCTCCATATTGATGGGTTTAATGTCCACGATGTCTGACGTAGTAATGTGAGAAGTGGTCACACGATTGCAACAGTTGGATCAGCGGCGTACTGAAACTCTGATCACTGATACCCAGATTCCACAAGTTGATACGAAGATCGTCTGCGGAAATGTAGGTTTCCTGATCGGAATTGACAGAAATAGAGTGGATGTGGTACGCATGCGCGTTAGCATAGACTTTCCGAGGGATGGCAGCAATGATGCTGTCCTGCTGTATCATGCGAGGAAGTTTGAGATGTGAACGTGCAGTTGGTGGTGTGATGGGTTGTTGGCCCTCATAATGATTCGATTCTGAGACGACCCGTAGCGACTTCTCAAACACTTTCCACAGCTTGATCGTTTTGTCTGGCGAAGCCACGAAAGTTGAACGGGCGGCGACGACGGCAAGAGAATGCGTGCGCACCATTAGTTGACAGAAGGAAATGAGCATTGTTCTGTCGCTTGCACCACTTGATCTTGTTGATCTTTTCCTCGATTTCCAGCGACTTGAGGTAGTCGAATTCGGGTTCATGTGATTGAAATTCCGTATAGAACTTGTATTCACAGCCTTTTTTCTGCACGGCGGTTCGTCGATGTGATGTGGGGAGCGGTGGGGTCGCAATCGGAGGAATCAGTCAGGAAAGGTGGCGGAGTGGGGCGACTCACCGACTCATTTCGCTCAAAGAGGACGACGCGGCCACCCTTGTCGCCCGTAGCAAGGTAGTTTCCGGTAGAGTCGAACTCGACGGTGGATATGATGTCGGCTAATCGGGGGAGGAGGATGAGGGATCAGGGCGAGAGAGTGCGAGGGCGGTACCTTCGGTGATGTCCTCGACCTCGCCCTTGTCGCCGAAACACTGGGCGAAACGCCAGCCACCTGAGCCCGAGGGGTCGATGTCCATGATGAGTGGGTCTGTGCGCGGTGTCGTGAGGGTTGTCTGAGTCTAGTTCAAAGGGTCGACCCAGCGGAACCTCGTCTGGCTGAGCCCCTCCAAGTCGCTTGCCGTTTGTTGTGCTCTTGTTTGGTCACACCACGCCCAATACGCGCCCGCACCCGACTTGTACCGCACCCATCCTCAGACAAATGCCCATCGCTCCCATCACTGGAAAACTCAGAAAGGGCCTCTGGCGCGACATTTCGGTCGCTCTCGGCCTCGGTGTTGGCGCCGGATATGCGTTCTGGTGTGTTCATCTCCCTGCCATTTTTTTCTCTCTTCTCACCAGGCTCCAGGTATGGCTTCCATCTCAAAGCAGGTATGACCACGTATGTGCGCGCGACAAACCATGCTTAACCTTTGCAGTGGAGCGCCGCGAGGAGTACTACCTGAAAATCGAGCGGGAGAGAGCACGGGGACAAGCAGCATGATGGATACCCTCCGAGAATGGCCTCCTGCGCCCAGCTGTACAAATCCACCACCACCTGAATAGACTGCCTATTGTCCTCATCCCATTTCTGTTCTTGTGGCGTTGATACATGTGACGTGCAAGCAATGCCGTTCAAGACTGTTCCTCGTATGGCAACCTGAAAGAGTAAGGTATAAATACGAAAAGGTAGTTCGCAACAAAGCGACGAGGAGTCTGATACTGATAGATGAAAGTGAACATAATCTACGCGGGGTCCGAGCCAACATTAAAAACGCTCCGACAAAGCGATTAAACAAATTATTTGAGCAAACCAAGTCTCCTGAGTTCCTCGCAGCTGGGAAACGTCTCAGCCTCGATACGCTTCACTTTCTCCCAGTCTGTCCCGACGCCAAAGAACCCAATTTCAGCTTCCTTTCGCCTCTCCCGCATGTTGATGTCTCGTTGACATTGGGTGTACAGACTCTGTGTATATACTTGCTCGACGCTGGATTCAAAGCGAGAGAGAGCAGATCCTCGGCGATACTGGCCTGCTGCAAGATCGGCAGCGATACTCGGGTGCCCGTGGAAGTCGCGCGAGTTGACATAATAATTTACGTGGAGGTTGCCTGTCTGACGCTCGAGGTCGTATCTCGATGTCCTCGTAAATTGGAAGCCAGGGTCCGGAACCGGAGGTGTTGCAAACATATCGGGGAGCATCGAGAGAAAGGAGAACGCGAAAAGGATGATGAGAGGGAGGAGTTGCGTAAATATCGACCGTGCCTGGGCTGGTTCGCTCTGCGCAGCTCCTTGCGGACGACCGTTCGTGCGTACGCGCGTCGTGCGGAATCCACTAGGCCCGAAGCTCGCGGTGAACATGGGTCCCCCGAACGGGCCAGGCCCAAAAGCACTGCCGTTCATCCCCATACCACCACCAAAGAACATGTTGAAGAGGTCTTCGGGCGACATTTCACCCTCAAACCCACCAGTGAACGGTGAGGATGTCGAGAAACCAGGCGAGAAACCAGGCGACGTGCCGCCGAACCGCGATTCTGGGTCCGAGCCATGTTGGTCGAACGCGGCTCGCTTTTGTGAATCTGAAAGCCAGGTCGAGGCGAGAACGTGGTCACACATACGAATTACATACCTGATAGGACTTGAAATGCCTTCGAAACCACTGCCGCGTAGATTAGCGGAGACGCACGGTCCACCTAGTCTATTGTGACGTACTTTTGAATGCCTCGTCAGCCCCAGGTGCCCCATTCTTGTCAGGATGCAACGCGAGCGCGAGCTATTAAAGCTCCATCTCATTAACCTGCACTACGGACGAGCAACCTGTGTACCTTTCGATAAGCCTTTTTGATGTCAGCCTCTTCGCATTCCTTCTTGACGCCCAGAATCCCGTAGTAATCGGTAGGTTTGCACACCCGTATCTGCTTTACGACGTTCTGTTGTTCAGCGGTATACCCTCTCTTCTCCCCGTTCATACCTCCCGCCGTCCCATCCGCCTTCGTATCGCCCCGGCGCCTCGTCCCAGAAGCAGAAGGATGAGTCTCCGTAGCTGACGATGACGCAGCGGTTGCATTGCCATTGCTCGTGCCCGTAGTGGAAGATGGTCCCGCCGACTCTGCTGCAGCGGCAGTAGATTCGATGAATTCTTTGAGTCGTTCCGCTTCCGGCGTGGCGAAGAGAGAGAGCGATTTTTGGCAGAATTTTCGTGCGGAGGTAAAGTTACCTGCGTCCTTCTGCTGCTGGGCGATTCTCAGGCATTTGAGGGCTTCGTCTCTGTTGCTCTCCATCGTGGACGAAGAAGCACGCAGGCGAATGATGGAGAGAGATGAAGCCTTGTCCCGTGCGGAGCTGGGCGAGTGGAGGGAACCTGTTCCAATGAGACGTCGGTGAGAACCCGGCACTAGGAAACAGCTTCGGCGTGACACGTCGTTTTGGTTATAATTGGATAGCAAATACGTAGATACATTAAACCAATACGACCAAATCTATTAGCCAGAGGGTATCGAATTCTAGTAGACTCCTGGAATAAACTTGTACTTCACGATGGAACAGTAACGTTCCCAGTCTTTTCCGTACTTGATAGAGCAACGTTCAAAGTCACGGCCACAGCGATGGATGAGGACCGTGGTGAAGAACACAGAGTAGAAGTACGGGATGATCGTTGCCCCACCAATGACCGCACCCCAACAGAATGACATAATCCAGTCGGCGACGTAGTTCTAGTAGTGTGTCAAGATTTCTTCGTATGAGCCAATATGCAACGGACGACGTACGGGTTTGCGAGAGTACCTCCACCAACCACTAACCAAGAGACGGTTCCTGCAAGTGACGACATTAGGAGGTGCGCAAGGCGAGAACAACTGGCAAGTGGTTTACCCATGGGCAGTTTGGATATATTCTGGATTCTTCAGGGTACCCCACGGCAACTGAGGGAAGGTGTTGCGGAACTCGGTAATACCCTGAGTCTGCATTTTGAAGCGGCTCTTCTGCGACATAGAAGTGTCCCACCTGTAAAGTTGCATTGTTAGAAAGAGTACATGTTTGCGGACGACGAAAATCTTACACGTAATATGCCGTGAGGAGTGTAGTGAATAATAGAACGTATACTGGAGTGGAGAATTGGTACTTGGAGGGATCGTGCGAGGCCATGTAGACGACCGAGTACACGTAGGTCTGAAGTACAGGTTAGTGCCTAAATCCATACGTTAATGATAACAAGGACGTACGAATGGGACACCGGCAAAATTCCAGAAAATAACCATGAAGCCCCATTTCTCGTGGAACATATCCCAGGTTTGGGGAATGCATTCCTCTCCTTTTCCACTGCACACGGGCGCGCTGAGAAAAAAAAAAGCGGAAAGAAAGACAGTACGTACCAAGCGTTCAAATAAAGCCAAGTGGCCAGAATCATAAAGGCCATGTTCTTTCAAAACCAGGTTAACAAGCATCATCAAACGCGCCAAAACTAAGACATACGGGGGTGACGTATCCGTACTTTTCATACTGATGGCAGCCACCAGAGACTGCCAAAAAGAATACGATGACCCAAGGGATACGAACTTCGGCCCACATCTTGAGGTCAATAGGGCCGATGCGGGGGTTCAAGCAAGCGCCCATGAAGACGTCGTAGATGAAACTTCCAGACATGCGAATTTGGTTATTAGTAGCCACAGCGAGGAAGTACATCCCAAAGGAGACCGCGAAGCCATAAATCATGGCTACCGACATGATATGACCGTAGTTGTTGATGATTTCCGTGAGTCGAAAGATGTTGTAGTAGTGGAGGAGAGCAGCAGTGACCATCGTAATGTAGATGGACCAGAGAGCATTGCAGTTGTACATCAGCGTCTTGTAGCCGAGCGAAGGGACCGGAAGTCCCTCTTGTTGGTAACCGGGCACAACCCAAGCGAGGAAGAGCTGATACACAATAAGACCAGTATAAACCTTCCAGGCATAGGCATTGGGACTGGCGTCCTGGGATAAGTCATCAGTAGAAATCGAGCGAAATTAACAGAGGACTCACGTCGCGGACATGAACCCACATGCGGTGGAGGAATGGAACGATGTCATCTACAGAAGTAGGTGCAACGAGTTTGCCGTCGTAGAACCAAAGACATATCCAGAGATAGTACATCAATAATGGGAAGCCTATCATCATGGCTGTGACACCCCATGGGCCACCAAACTCGTATCTGGAAGACGTGGCGGTGAGCATGGGGTCGTGTTCTAGAATGGTACACTCACGTTTGGTGTTGGTCTAGGAGCTGGTCGGTCTTCCGACCCTCGTCTGAGGTGGTCGCAGAGGTAACGGCTGTACGCTGCGCGTCGGCGCTCCGCTGCCTGAGCTCGCTGTTTGTGCTACCGTATGATTGCGACATGACGGTGTACGTCGCGTCCGCAAAAGTCGAACGACAACTCAGTACAGATTTTTAAATAGAAGATCGGGATCACCGCCGCGGGGCTTGGAATATAATTTTCAAGCGCCTCTCATATAAATTAAGGTTCCTTCGAATAGAAAATCCAAGTTGCTTACAAACCACGACGACGACGACAACCTCTAGCCCAATACATTACGGTTTTCACCGTTGCGTGTTTCGCTTGCCCCCAGTCCTGTGATTCCATATGGCCTCCTCTGTGTTCTACAAATTTAAATCTCAAAAGGACGAGTCGAGGGTGACTTTTGACGGCACTGCTATCTCTGTGTTTGACTTGAAAAAAGAAATCATCCTCGCTAACAACCTTGGTAAGGCCAATGACTTTGATCTTTATGTCTACGATGCGTCTACCAATCATGGTACGTTCTGTCCCACAATTGCTGTCGGTTTTCCCATTCATTTATATTTCAGAATATAGGGATGATTCCCAACTCATCCCCAGGTCATCCTCTGTTATCGTGAAGCGTATGCCCTCTCAGCGGCCTGGAAAGGGCAAGGCTGCCATGTATATTGCTGGCACCAATGGAAATACCCCGATTCCCGTATCTGAGCCTGTTCAGAGAGTAGGTGGCAGCGGTACTTGGCACAAAGGTGCCATGTCGAAACGCTTTGACGTGAGAGAAGAATTCTCACCTTCCAAAGTTTCAGTATCTGTACGTAGTCATTCTCAGATGAACGCACCCCTCGCCAATCGGCGAGTCTCACCTTCTTCCCAGTCAAGTGCCACGGTTACCATTCCGAAAAACTCAGTCACTAAGGAAGACGAAGCTGTCGCAATGGCAGCCATGTTTCAGGCCCAGACGGCCAACTGGGAGGAAACCCAGGAAAAGATGTCTCAGTCGGTGTCTCGTTTACGCTGCTCGTCTGCTTTGTGTAGTAGAATGAAGTCTCATAACATGATTTCTGTTTTTTCCCTTTGACGGAAACAGTGCCGTTCGAATATATAATAATCCTCGAGGAACACCCTTCGGGCGCGGCGGCAAGCCTTTTGCTTCGCAGTCCCATACCCCCGATCGTCCTTTGCCACCATCGTACGTCTGTTACCGCTGTGGTCAGAAAGGTGTGTCGCAATCGCTGTCGTCTAAAACTTGTCTTATGTAACTTCCAGGGCACTGGATTCAAGACTGTCCGACAAACAGTGATCGCGAGTTCGACAACAAGCCTCGCATCAAGCGGACCACGGGCATTCCGCGCAGCTTTCTCAAGGCAGTGGAAAATCCTAACAAGAGTGAAATGGCCCAGGGTGTCATGGTCACGCCCGAGGGAGGTTATGTCATTGCTCAGCCGGATTCGTAAGTTGCCGTTTTTCATCGATAGTCAACAGTCACGCATTCTAGTAGCGCATCATGGCAAAAGCAGGTATCTCGGTCAAAAGGCCCCTCCGTAGCAGACATTCGGGAGCGACCCCCGTCTGATCCTGCTCTCGCTTGTCCAATAGACAACAGACTTTTCCGTGACGCCGTGAAAACGCCGTGTTGTGAAACCACATATTGCGAGGAATGTATCCAGACTCATCTTCTTGAGCGAGATTTTGTTTGTCCGAAGTGTGGCAAGAAGATCCCGTCTCTTGACAAGTTGACCGTGGATAAGCCTATGCGAACAAGAGTAGCGGATCACATTGATAAGGTGATCGAGCAGAGCAGAAAAGAGATCGACGAGGAAGGTGTAACGAGCACCAGTGTGATTGGTGGTGAACAGGTATTCAGCATACATTATACTGTTCCAAAACCAATGCTAATTACCTCCTAGGTCGCTCAAGGAAACGGATCTGCCAACGATGATTTCTATTCGGATCAACAAGGAGGCATGGACGTGTCACAAATGATAGTCGACAGCATTCCCCAGCTCCAGGCTCAAATCAGCCAGTTATCCGTGGTGATGCAAAACACCTCATTACCCAACCATGTACGACGTTCTTCGGAGATGAAGTATCAGCAGCTTCAAATGCAGCTTCAACAAGCGCAGGCCCTCGCAGCGACCCTTGCGGTTGCAACCACGCTGCAGCAGCAACAGCAGCAGCAGCAGCAGATGCAAAATGCGGTATATGGTATGGCAGGGTACCAGCAAGCGGACGCGCAGTGGACAACATCGTTTACGAATCAACAACCTGCTGGTCAGGATTCCGCATACCAGCGATTGCCGCTTAATAATAGACGGCGGAATTTGAAACGCGAGCGTCCCTCGGACTTTTTGGAGGTAAGCGGAGAGAGCGATAGCAAGGTTCCGCGATACTGGGAATGAGCACGAGGTTTCAGATATTACTATTCGTCTGCCAGATGATGCATGTACATTCGATACATTTCATGGAATGACAAAGCTATTTTCTGACTAGCCTGGTTTGTAAGCTCCAAAGTGGCGTGACTCGAGGAAATGGCGTGACACACCGCGTCTGTGACTCCACAAAACGCAAACGCGTTCGACTGGTCTGTTTGCACTCCTCGGTCATGACCAAGAGTACGTCGTCGGCAAAAAATCAAAAGTCCATCACCTCCTTCTTTGGTGGTGGTGACAAGAAGTCCGTCATCAGAAAAACCGGCAAATCTGCGAAGAAGGCCGACGAAGAGTCGAACGCGGAACCTTCAGACGATGATGTAGAACCCGAGGAAGATGAGGGTGCAGTACAGTTTTCCAAGACAGACGGCAAGATAGAATCTTCCAATCTTCCACCCCTTCACCACATACCTACCATGTTCTCCGACCTTGTCTCCCGCATTCCTCAGATCAAAGGCGTCGCAGAACGCGTCAGAGGCAGAAAACTTCGCGTCGCTACCATGTGTTCCGGCACCGAGTCTCCTCTCCTTGCTTTGGATTTGATGTGCCAGTCTATCCAGGAGCAATACGGTGTTCCGCTAGAGTTTGAGCACGTGTTTTCATGCGAAATAGAGCCATTCAAGCAAGCGTACATCGAGCGCAATTTCCGGCCTCCTATATTATTTCGTGACGTGTGCGAACTTGGTGATCCGGAAGCGTGAGTGCTCTCGTTTGCATCCCAGCAGAACTTTAACGTCGCTTTGCAGTACAACTGCATATGGCGGATTAGCCCCTGTACCCGGTGACGTGGACCTCCTCGTCGCGGGCACGTCTTGCGTCGATTATTCCAATCTCAACAACGAGAAAAAAGGAATTAATGCAGGAGGAGAGTCGGGACAAACGTTTCATGGCATGATGTCTTGGGTTACTAACCATAGACCACCACTGGTTATTTTGGAGAACGTCTGCAGCGCGCCATGGCCTGCCGTCCAGAATTATTTTGCGCGCCAGAATTATAGCGCCGAATTTATGCGGCTGGATACGAAGCAGTTTTACATCCCACATACTCGTACTCGTGTTTATCTGCTCGCCGTCGACAAGAGGTTATCCCAGCTGCCTTCCGAGTGGAAGAATATGGTAACGAATAGACTGAAGCGCCCAGCTTCGTCGACCCTGGATGCGTTTCTGCTCGCGTCGGACGACTTGCGCATCCACCAAGCTAGAGAGATGCTTGTTCGAGCTGGTGGAACCTCGGATGCCCGCGCTGGTCGAATTGACTGGACAAGGTGCGAATCCAGACATGCGCGTGCCAGGCTTGAGGAAGCGTTGGGTCCGAAGCGTCCCCTGACTAACTGGGAAGAAGGTGAGCTTCTACTTGTTGCTTTATAGTTTATCCACTCAATTTTGCGAATGCAGGTGGTACTTGTCGTTTGCCCGACTTCGCTTGGCAAGATTGGGGAGTACGACAAGTTGAGCGTGTTTGGGATTTGATGGACATCAGTATTCTCCGTTCTGCTAAGATCGGAGTTGATCCATCTTACAAGACGTGAGTCACTAAGTTAGATGTCGTTGATAACACAGTCCACTCACATTCACTCCAGACTTGTCTGGAATCTTTCGCAAAATGTCGATCGTTCTACTGGCTCGAGCAAGACCGGCATATGTCCATGCCTCACCCCTTCTATGATCCCTTATATTACCAATCGTGGTGGACCCATGATTGGGGCCGAAGCATTAGCTATGCAGGGTCTCCCGGTGGACAAGCTGCTTCTCACGCGAGAAAGCCAGGACAATCTTGCCGATCTAGCTGGTAATGCCATGTCTTCAACAGTTGTGGGATCTTGCATACTTGCCGCATTGGTTGTCTGCAAGGAGCTTCTGAAGGCGGGGGATGATAAAGAGACTTACGAGATGAAGAAGCTTGATGTTGAATCGCAGGCAGGAGACGAAGATGCTATGGAGGTCGATTCCACACCAAAACTTACTGTGGAAGACCACGTTACAGGCCTTGAGCAGCTCGCCAAGCAGCCGCTGGATCTGTCTGCGGCGAAGATGGACTCGGTTGAGGAAGTCCTCAAGCATGCTGCCCGAAGCGTGAGGCTCTGTCTCTGCGAAGGTCGCAAGGATATGACGACAAGGGAACTTCTGCACTGTCGAGACTGTGGCTCGTCGTCCTGCAAGAAATGTGCTGGACGTCCAGAACACAATTTCGAACCTCTTGACGTGCAGACACTCGCGCGCGTCTCGCCGGGGACTTTTATTAGGGAGATCAAATCCGTGCTTCCTATGTGTTTGTCAATTACCGAAACCACAGCCGAGCTTCTCGACAATCTGAAATCCACTGCTAACGTAACTATACCCGAGAAGCGTTGGGTCAGTTGGCGCTCCGCGGTCGTTCGGGCCACAAGCTCTGAATTGCGTTTCGTTGAGCTCAAGAGACAAGAAGCTTGGGCTGCGGTTTACCAGTCCACGTCAGCTATTTTCGAGTTGTACCTGGACCCCAAGCAGGTGGAGTGGCGATTATATGCGACCCCTCTGGAGAGCGAACCCGCAAATGCAGAGATTCGTCGCCTTCTACAGTTCCCTGTTGCGAGATTCAAATGCCAAGGCAGTCTGTTGCAAGGCCATTGGCAGTTCGCCTTACCCTTCAACAGTGAGATAATGGTGACCGTGACTGGCAGCGAGACGCTTGTGCCTTCCTGGGGTTCTCGACTCGGCTTACTGGGAGATGAATTCAGGGAAGCTCTCGTCCACTCGCATCTGAAGATCACTGTGCCCGCGGAGAAGGTGTCTTTACTCGATCGTGACATCTCCGGGACGTATGCTCTCTTGGATAAGTGCGGCACAGCCTGCGGTGCTCTTCACAAACGCGAGTCTCCTCCCGAGGATGCTGAGCTTTCGCCGTTGTTTTTGATGCTCGATCCCACACGATGTGGCGACCCAAAAGACGACGCGTTCGTTTTCACGACTGCCATTCGAAGATACGACTATGGCGAATTCCGGCCAATTTTCTGCAAACTTGCTAGCTCGTGGAGACAGTCGGATGTCCAGGGCGATCAATTAATTGCATGCCACGTCCCTTTGCTATGGGTATCTGCGGGTAAGGTGTCGCTACAGGTAAGCCTGCGTGAATATTATTCGTCCTGCGCTAAGCTTCATGTTGTTTGTAGCCATCGCAGGTCAGCGGAGCTCATTTCTCCGTTCCGCGAAATTCGCTGGAAGTCTCTGTCGACACAGAAGCCTGCGCTAGAGCCGTCGCCTTGCTGTCTTGTTCGGTACCACTTTCCGGTGTAGCGGGTCCCGAGTGGCCGCGTCAAGAATGGAGAGAAGTTGACAAGTTGAATGAGCGGATGACCTTCCGATCATTGGCTTGGCTCCTCGAACGTATTCGACATGTTGATGATAATTTACAAACATGGCAGATGGCTGACATACCCGAGGACCTG
Organism: Strobilomyces dryophilus; assembly: GCA_038089955.1. Lineage (NCBI taxonomy): Eukaryota > Fungi > Basidiomycota > Agaricomycetes > Boletales > Boletaceae > Strobilomyces > Strobilomyces dryophilus. The sequence continues at coordinate 74,508 of JBBPLT010000012.1, read as the reverse complement.
CACCAATGCCAACGGTGTGCTCCGACACCTCCTACCATCAAATGGAGCAAGACCGGAAACAAGATCGTTGCGATGGAGGATCCACAAGAAGCAGGACAATACGAGCGCGATTTGAAGTTTCGCCCCAATCCATTCGTCACTCAACTCCGTCTGGAACATAACATTGGCGCGGTCAAAGTAGGCCTCAACATCGCTTCTTTATTGCATCGCGCACTGTCCCGCCTTCCTTCGGAGAATCGTTCGGAACGACCTGCGTTATCATGGCGTTTGGACACCGACTTCGCTCCTGCGGTGAAGATTCAACTCCCACCGTTCACGCTCAAAAGTAACAGAGCCGACCCAGAGCACAGTCAGCCTCCTCATTTCAAGCTCAACCTTCGTAAGGAACAGTTACGTTCCTTGACTTGGATGCTGGAGCGAGAAGCCCTTGACGCTGCCCCATTTGTGGAAGAAGAGATTTCTGAGGCGGTACTCGAGCCCCTGGGTTGGCGTGCAGAGGGTCGTGCACAGCGGCCTGTCAGGATCAGGGGTGGCGTCCTCGCCGACCAAGTTGGATACGGCAAGACCGCAATCTCCCTTGGACTCATTGATTATTCCTATAAGAAGGTCAAACAGGAGTTCGAGAGCAAGCAGGATATTCCCGGGAAAGTTCCCGTCAGGGCTACGTTAGTCATTGTTCCGCCCCATCTCACGCGCCAGTGGCAGTCAGAGTCTCAAAAGTTCGCGCCGGGCGGCTTCAAAAACGTGGTAGTCATTTCCACCGCTACGAACATCAACTCGTTAACCATCGAGGCGGTTCAGAAGGCCGATCTAGTTATCGTCGCATCGAATCTGTTCCAAAGCACGGTCTACTTGGGGAACTTGGAGGCTTTCGCGGCTGGCGGCACTCTACCGTCTCAGGATGGTCGGTATTTCAACGCTCGGCTCGAGATATGCTTGGAGGCCTTGAAGAAGCAGGTGGAACGTTTGAAAGTCGATGGCCCTAACAACGTCATGAAAGCAATACGGGAAGCACGCAGGCGGGGTAGGCTGTTTTCTCGACCGGCTCTAGTCGTAGAGGTTGATAATCGTACCACCAGAGGATGAATTGGAGGCTCAGTTCTTCATTGCTCCGAAACGCCTCAAGGGCAAGTCCTACGCACTCGCGGCGGAGAAGAAAGATCATGAAAACAAGGCTAAGGCTAAGCCCAGCACCCCGAAAGAACACTTTCCTGCCAAGCCCACGCGAGCAGGAAAGATGCCTGAGGTCGTCCTCGACGCACCAAGCTCGAAGAAACGGAAGGCCGAGGAGACAGATGACGCCTCGGATGGGGAAGCGGTTGTGTCTAGGCCCAAGCGGCAGAGCTCCAAAAAGGCGATCGTCATTGACTCCGACGATGACGCGGATGGTGACAACGGCAGTGATTACGATGTCGATTGCGTAACAGACGAACCTGAGGAAGAGCCCTCTCCCAGCGAGGACGAGGATGGGGATGTTCCCGACGTCAAGAAATCGAAGATTTCCCGTGGTAAACCTACGCCCCCACCCACGTCGGAGGAAGAGAGTTCAACAATAGAGATATCCGAGGAAGAGGAGGAAGAAAACCCTCGGAAACGCAAGCCTAAGGTGAAGGCAAGTAGCAAAGGAAAGGCCAAGGCCAGCACAAGTTCGTCGAAATCCGATGACGACAGCATGGACATTGATGAACTTTCATCCTCTCCCTCTTCCGAGAAATCGAGCGGAAAGAAGAGAAAGGCAGCGAGTTCCAAGGACGCGCCAGTCAAGAAACAGAAACGCCGAGAGGACACTGACCCTTGGCGGCTCGAAACCGTCCCAGTTAGGAGGGATTGGGCACAAATGAAATCGCCACCTTTGGAGATCTTTCACTTCGCTCGCATCGTTGTTGATGAGTATACCTACTTGTCCGGGAAGGTGCATTCCATGGTTACGAAGCTCACGGCGGATCGTCGTTGGGTGCTGTCTGGTACTCCCCCCATCCACGACTTTGGCGCTGTCAAGACGATCGCAGCTCATCTGAATCTCCACCTGGGTATCGACGATGACGGAGAGGGTCAATCAGCTATGATTAAAAAGCGTATCAAGGAACAGACAAGTATGACCTAAACATCTTAACGAATGCGTATGATTGACAAGTATCTTTAGAGGTGGAAGCCTTCCACTCTTTCCGTGAAGTTCATACCCAAGAATGGCACGCCCACCGTCATCATATCGGCCAAGTTTTCCTGGATACATTCGTTCGTCAGGTCCGCAACTTTTCCTCCCCGCTCACGCACGTACCTGCTAAGATGGACTGCAGAACATCGCGGAGATCGATGAGATTCCTTGCTCCTTCGAAGTACAGAAAGTGATCTTACCCGCTGCAGAACGTGCTATCTATCTGGAGCTGGAACACCATTTACGTGCGCTGGACATGACTATAAAGCGAACGAAGAAGACGGAGAGTGACCGAGAAAAGCGTTTGAACAACGCGCTTGGTGACAGCAAGTACGTCTTCACGATTGCATTCTCAACGGCGTTTTACTGACGATTGCTAGAACCGCCGAGGAAGCACTTCTGAAGCGTTGTTCCCATTTCGACCTTGATACTTCCGAGGATAACTCGAAGGAGAATGCTATGAAGGCCTGCGAAATCATCGTCAAGGATCGTACAAAGCAGTTGGATGACTGCAAAAAAGAGCTCCTTCACGAACTCAAGGACGGTGTCAAGCGCGAGAAGAAAATAGGCAAGCTCAATGAGGAGTCCATGTTTCAGGAATACGCTCGCGTTACCCGTCTAGAAGGTGTCGGAGATCACGAAGCAACAGAAATGGTTAAAGCCCTTCTTGATGAAGCTGAGGTCCCCGTCCTTCCCGCAACATATTGGAAGAACAAAACCAAAGGGAAAGACGAAAACCTGTCGAACAATACCAGGGACCTCATTTGGGAGCACCGTGAGGAGACCCACAATATCCGCAAGCTGACCAAGGAACTCGTCGGACGAGTACGTTCGCGCCGGTACTTCACCGTCGTCCGTGACCTGCAGAAGCAGCGGGACACGCCTCCAAAGATATCGTGCCCTGGGTGTGGCAGGGACGAAGTCCCGATGGAAGAAGTCGCCGTCCTTTCCTCTTGCGGGCACACGGGTTGTATGACGTGCGTCAGGAAGAGCGCGGATCGCGAGGAGTGTGTTTACGCGGCTTCGGGTCAGTGCATGGCCGCCGCAAGGGTGCTGAATATCGTCAAGGGAGAGACTCTCGGCGTCGACGACGAAGCGCGCGAGGGACAGGGCAAACATTTTGGCAAGAAATTAGAGATGGTGATCGACTTGATCAGGTACGCCTCCTTGCTCCCTATTCTGCTTCAAGCTGACTTATGGCTTGATGTTGCAGAAACACTATCCCCAGGAAAGAGCGTGTCCTCATCTTTGTCCAGTTTCAGGACCTCATGGCGAAAGTCGCCCACGCCCTTAAAGTGCACAAAATCAAGTTCCTCGAGATACGTGGCTCGGCGTCGCAGAAGAGTAAAAACCTCGAAAAGTATCAGAACGAGGGTGAGGAGCGTGTGCTGCTTTTGAATGTCATGGACGAAAGCGCTAGCGGTGCCAACCTCACTTCGGCTAACCACGCGATATTCCTCTCGCCACTCCTCGCGCCGAGTCAGGAGATTTACGACGCTTGTGAGACGCAAGCGGTCGGTCGGTTGAGGCGGTACGGGCAGGAGAAGCATGTTAAAATCTGGGACTTTTTGACGCTGGATACCATCGACATCGAGATCTGGGAGGAAAGGACGAAGAAGAGCATAACCGACTAGGCATTCATCTACTCATCGGACATGGCTTTCTTGTATACCGAGGCACATGTTTAGGATGACTTGTATGGAGACTTGCAGTTGTACACAATTACTGATACCTGACATGTTACTTACCAATACAGATCATGATAGAATGCTGTATTGCCATGTCCGAGTACATAAATTGTGAATATATGCTACAGCAAGGGTATGGTGCTTCGGAGTGGGGATGCGACTATTTGCTAGACATGACGTATCCCGTCGTATCGAGGATGGCTTTGCCGCATATTGAACAGAGGCCCTTCTTGTACGCACAACCTGACTGAAGTAAGCAGGAGCGTTCTCGGCGGCGTGAAACACGATCATACCATGACAATATTTACCCTTGTTCTGTGTAACGGGCTGCTTACAATCCTTGCATTTCCCTTGATAAGGCTTTGTCGGACGGACCCTAAGTAACCAAGCACGAGTGACCACAGAGCGGCAACCCACCTGAAACCTGTTCCTCGAGCTCCCAGGCCGCGTCAGGAGCTTGTTCTCCCCGATTCTCCGGGAGCCCTCCTTGATACTTTTCGAGGTGGAAGTGAACGGGTCTGGGGCGGCAATTTTCGATAGTTTCTATCGGGAAAGTCAGGAGATCGACGAATCTTTCGTCTGCGAAGAGACTCGCCGATTCGCACTTTTTGCAGACCATGACCGTCGTAGTCCTACAGAAGGTAGCTTGGTGATGTGAGATGCGGTGCGAAATGGCAATGACCAGTAGATTAGTAAGCAGGGGTCCTCGCGTACGTACCTCCGAAGTATCAGATTATGCGGGCAGTGTTGCTACCAGCTCGCCAGCCAGACGTAGTGATCTGGCGCGGTGACTATACCCGAATGCACTCCAGCTGTAAGCACAGAACTGTTAACTAACCCTTCTCAGCCTAGATCCAGAGGAATCACTTCCCAATATGGTCAGCCTTTATTGTCACAAGTAACACAGACGGCCAGCTTCACGTTACCGTGCTGGAGCGCGCGTCACAGGAGATGCGTTGACATGGCGAGACTACAAAAAAGACCTTCTCGGTCCCGTTCTTTATGTCAGTATTGTCTAGATGCTCCAGGCAATCCAGCCCCGAGGACGCGGTTCACTTCCTCCGACCCCAACGCTGGCACTACGTATCTGTATCGCGTACGCGAAAATTCTCGTCAGGTTTGAAGCGTTCCCAACGATTCTCCGCTTAATCCCTGTCGACCGCGAAGTGAGGCGGGCCCGACGCTTTTGTCTTTGGGTTCGATGGCGTCAACAAAACTGGCGCGCGCCCGACATATAAATTGGTGTGCCGATGGCGACACGACCTCACCACTCAGTCTCGGCGTGCTGGTCATGTCTTTCTTAACGCTCTCTAGCGACATCATGTTGATTATCTTGGAGGACCTGGATCCTTTATCATTATTTCATTTCTGCTTGGTACGTCTCGCTCTCGTTCGTCGAGCTTGACGCCTTACTCTCTTCTCTCTCTCTCTCAAGGCCTTTAGGGGTGCAGACGCTATCCTCGATCGCTCGACAACTCTCCGCTATCATTATGAACTCGCGCGGTGCGGTATGATGGACGGCCCCCCTGGTGGGTATGGTCCCAAGACCCGGCTTCTCTCCCTTCTTGGGTACAAAAGAGGATGGCCGACCTTAAGTCCGAGTGCCGAGGACAAGCTTTGCATCACTCCACCTACGATCATGGGCGTTTCTGGAAATTACCTCTTTCATGCCAGCCAGAGCCCCCTTAATAACGGTTTCGAATGGATACTACACGTTTATCAGCTACGCTCTTTCAGGATGGTCCCCAAGTCTAGACTACCTTATTACCAACACAACGTGCCCTTCGAAATACGAAAGGTCGCAATCGACGCTTCGCAAGAGCTGATTGTCCTGGCGCAGCTCTTCTTTCCCCCACAACAGTAAGTCGTTTTCACCGCGTTTCTATTCTTGCTGATTGTGTTTTGTGTCGTAGGAACTCCGCAATAACAGTTATTCTACATATCCGTAATCTTTATGTCTGCCAAGACCACGCGCGAGCCGCTCAACCGAGATTGAACTTCCAAACAGATTGGTGGGGCGATTTCCCACCAGGTCAGCGGCTTTCGATAGAGCAAGTGCAGATCTGCGGGAGCCTGGTCGCTGTGTCACTTCGTCTGGAAATGGAAACCGGAGAAGGGACCACGGAATTGGTCGTCTTCGATTGGTGTCGTGGTGGCAGTCCCGCTCGCACTGTGGGTGATCCGTTCCATGAGATGACCTAGCGGAAATTGATTTTCCATCTGCTAGTTCACAGGCGACCTGCTTTCCTTTGATTTTATGGGCGAATCTCGTCTAATTGTTGCTTCCCACCCGGACGAGGACGAATCCGATGATAGCGCCACATGGGAAAGGAGATCCGACGGGTTGTACGCGAACGAGAAGGGGAAACGTCCCCCTCAGATCACCATCCAGGAACTTTACCGCGTCAGCGACCACGATCTTCCGGGTTCGAGAGCGTACGAGTTTTCAGAGGCCTGGAACGGGGTGTCGTTCTTGCAACTCTGTCCTAATCACACCTCGAACGGGCCCCCGCTTCCTGAAACCCTATTTCAAAGCGATGCCTCCTGCCGCGTGACGGCAGTCCTTCTAGAGTTTCAGCCGCACTGCGTCCCAAGCGGGTGTGCCCGCAAGGTCGTTGTCGTGTTCGACCATTCCAAACTACAGCTCACGGACGAGACATTGGACACGGTGCGCTGGGAAGACTGGCAGCACAGCTGCATGGTGCTCAACCTGCCAGACCACGCGGAGGCGGTCCAGCTGTGCGGCAGGCGCCTCACGTTCATCGAAAACATCAAAGACGCCGCTGCCGTCGAGTCGACGACTCGGGTGCACGTTTTGGATTTGAATCCGTGGATGGCTAGCTTTTTGTGGTCGCTCTCGCGCACGGACCCGCCCTGGCGATGGCGGGATACTTTAACGGCGCTCAGTACCGTCTTCGTACACCGGGGTTCGAACTACGTTAGGACGAGCACCGTAGATACGATCGACATGACGTGGATGGACACTACAGAAGACAGCCTCGTGCTCTACGACGTGCGTCTTCTTCTCCAGCTTCTGTTCGTCGCTCTCTAACTCTAGCTGTCAGGAACGCGAAGGACAGTGTGTCATCCGCATCTTGACCTTTGGCAACGAAATACGAGGGAGTGCATGAGACGTTACGATCCTAGACACGTCGCGATACAATCGATGATGACGGTTTCTCCATGCATGCATGTGCGCGTCAGAGGGCCTCCTGCGACAGGTCGTCCGAGTCCACCCATTTCAGTACCATCCACACGACCCATCTCCGCCGTTCGCGTTCGTCCTCGCCCTCGGCACGCGACACTTCCCACGGCCTCGTCTGCGCTCCGCCGACTTCTCTCTCCGTCGCGCCGACGAGCGACAAGCCCCGCTGCGCTGCGCGGTCCAAAAACGTCTGAATCGTGTACCGCCCCGTGTGCAGCCCCGCGACGAGGCACGCCCGCGCCCCGCACGTCCGCCCGAGACACCCACCCAGCGTCTCCAGAAACGGGGCGTGCAGCTCCGAATTCCAGAGCGTGTCCGCGGCCACGACGACGTCGAACCGTGCGCTCGAGCCCCGCGCGCCGGTGGTCGGCCAGGCTTGGCCGAGGGGGGCGACGTCGGTGCCCCACGCGTGCGGCACGGCGCGACAGCGCTCCGAGAGGCCGTTGCGTCGGACGTTGTCGGCGAGGACGCGGATGAGATCGTCGTCGGGATAGTCGCTGACCGTGACGCGCGCGGTGGGGTACATGTGGGCGAGGAGGACCGAGGGGAGGCCCGCGCCTGCGCCGAGCTCGAGGACGCGCGCGTCGGCGATCGCGCCGATGTGGAGCTCCTCGAGGTGGTCTGCGAGGAAGAGGGAGGACATCCAGATGGAGGAGGCGTGGAGGGACCAATTGGATGGGTCGGTGTCGGGCGTGGCGAGCTCGATCTGGCGCGAGTCGCTGTGTGGGACTCGACCGGGTTTTATTGGGTAGACGAAGAGGGATCCTGGCCCGGTGGAGAACGTGATCGGGCTCAAGCCGTAGAGGCCGTGGAGAGATGCGGACAGAATGTCCTCTGGATCGTCAGCGCCCACCATCGTCGCGGTTTGTCAGACGTAGCCCTAGCAAGTACAGTAAAATTACACGTCCGCTCGGGTTCATGCCCGAAATACGTTCAGTCGACCGTCCCATCCACAGCTCGCCAAAAGACCCTCGTCGTACAACGACCAACCGCACCCGGCGACGAACTCGGTATGCGGATCGTGTATGTGCAGCAAGTTCATTCCCCCAGGTGCGGGACTCGTACTCCAGCTGCAACACACAGTGATCCGTCACGTTCACGAACGATCAGACGAGACGAGGGACGCACATGCGGCAGGTCATGTCGTAGCTCGCCGTCGCGAGGACGTCGGCTCTGTGCGGACTCCACTGCACCTTGCGGATGGCATATTCGTGACCCAACAGCTGCGTCTCGCACACGCCGCCGACAGACTGGCTCGTCGGAGGTGAGGTGCCCGCCATCCGACAGTCGAAGACCTTGACGGTCTTGTCGACCCCCGCACAAGCGATCACGTACGGACGGTACTTGTTCCAGTCGATGGAGAGGAGCTCGGTGCCCGAGGCCGGGACGGTGAGGACGGCGGCCGAGACGGGGTTGGTGAACGCGTTGGAGGCGGGACCGGAGGCGTACGCCGGCGCTCGTAGATCGAACACCTTGATCGTGCCGTCGGTGGAGCAGGTCGCGAGGACGTCTGGTTGGTGCGGGGAGAAGAGGGCTTGATAGACGCAGGACGTGTGCGCCGTCAGCGTCGCCACGGAACGAGGCCGGTCGGGCGACCACTGCACACGTCAGAAACGGGTCTGAGAGATGGCGCGGCCAGCACGCACGACTTTGACGTTGCCGTCCCAGGAGGCGGACAGGAAGGTGTCCTTTTTCAGGTTGGACCAGTCCACCGAGAAGACCTCCTTTGCGTGTTCGTGCCAGGCGCGAATGGGAAAGTCCTACTGCGACTGCGTCACTCTGCGATCGGCCGGGGGGTGGACTCACGTTGAGCACGACGTCCCAGAGCTTGATGGAGCCGTCTCCCGAGGCCGCGACGATCTGATTCTCGTGGACCTCGGACCAGGCGAGGTCGTAGAGCGCGTCCTGGGATTCATAGCTGATCACGCTGAGACGGACGTGCGACGGGACAGAACGGAGGGGGGCACTGACTACTTGTCGAGGCTGAGCCCGCTGATCGCGCCGCCGGGCCCCGGGACGAGCGAGACGATGTGCAGACGCCCGTTCCCGACGAGGCCAAAGTTGGCGGCGGACGCGAAGGCGAGGCGGGCGTTGTGGAACGGGGACCAGGCGACGGCGTAGTGGGCGAACCCGGGCGTCTGCAGCCTGGCGGGAGCGTTCATGTCGGGAGCAGCGTCGACCCCACTCCGACGATGCGCATCTCCGTCCCGACCATCCCCCACGTCCACTCGTCCGCACGGACCACTCCCATCTCACCCGCCGCCGCCGTAGAGCGCATCGCGTCCTTTCTCGGCTCAGGCAGCGTCACCCTCCTCACCGGAGCCGGCGTCAGCGTCGACTCGGGCATCAGGGCCTATCGCGGCAAGGACGGCCGCTACATGAACCCAAACTACAGGTGCGTCCGTCCAGCCGTCCCGGTGCGCCTCCTCATCGCGTCCAAGGCCCATCTTCGTACGCCCCGTCCTCTCCTGCTTCCACACGAGCCCGACGGGATCGACAGTACCACGACCTCGTCGCGGACAACGCCAAGGGGCGCGCATTCAGGCGCGTGTTCTCCCGTCGTCTTTCCCTTGCACTGACATCCGCCTCAGACAGCGTTACTGGTAGGTCCTCCTGCATTCCCCCGTTGCGCGTACGCACCCCCGCCCGCAGGCTGCGCTCCTACCTCGGCTACCCCCCCGTGCGCGACGCCCAACCCAACACGACCCACCTCGCCCTCGCCGCCCTCCAACACGCCGACCGCATCGCCCACCTCGTCACCCAAAACGTCGACGGACTACACCGCAAGGCGCTCGCGCACCTCTACGACGTCCCTTGCGTGGACGCGCGCGTCCTCGAGCTACACGGCACGCTCCACGTCAGTCCCTTCTCCCTTCTCGCTCTCCTTCGTCCCTTCGTACCGCGCCAGAGGAACACTCGCTGACCTGGGCGTGCCTAGCAGCGCGTCCGATGTTCGGCAGGGCACGTCGTCGACAGGGAGACGTTTCAGTCGCGGTTGGCCGCTGCCAACCCCCGGTGGAAGGCGTTTGTCGACGAGCTAGAAGCCGCGGGCAAGAAACCCCGCACGAACCCGGACGGAGACGTACGTCTCCATCATGATGATCCACGACGAGCGCGGGGCTCTGCGCGCGCTGACGACGTACGCGCAGGTCGAGCTCGAGGGCGTCTCGTACGACGACTTTATCGTCCCGGAATGCGAGGCGTGTTCGGCGCTGGGTCGGCCCAACGACAACGTGCGTCCCGCGCGTCGACGCCGAGGTTTGCGCCGCCCCCTTGCTCACGCGCCTCTCTTCTCCAAAGCAAAAACCAGACCTCGTCTTCTTTGGCGAGTCGATACCCAGAAGCGTCAAGGACCGCTCGTGAGTCGTCCCCCCCTTCTCAGCGCACACAGCCTTGCGTTCTTCCTCGTGCCCCGACAGGTTCCGCGACGTGGAACGTTCCGATAAGCTCTTTGCCGTCGGGACGACCCTCGCGACCTTCTCGGCATACCGGTGAGCCGAGTTTCCCCGGCCCTCCCCCTGGGCGCAACACGCGTGCTACAGAACCACGTTGTCCCCTTCCCCCAACAGGTTGGTCAAACACGCGCTCGAGCTCGAGAAACCAGTGTTACTTCTCAACGTCGGTCCCACGCGCGCGGACGGACTCGCAGGGATCGACAAGATTGAAGTCGAAACGTCGCGCGTGATGCGCGACGTGGTCAGGAGCGTCCTGTACGTTGTTCTCCCCGAGAGTGGAGGCGGGACTCCACGTTGAACGTTTGCTCGTAGAGGCAGTCGCGCCAGCACCGATCCCGACGTCGTCTTCCTGCTCAACAACGGGATACATAAACCTCCGTTAGACGGATAGCGAGGGTACTTGTAATCAAAGCGTGTAACTAGAGATACTAGAGCGTGCCATGGAATGTACGGATTAAGACTCTGTCCGAGCGAACGTAAGAAAGACCATCTGGTGGTGTATATACAAGCTATCGAGTAGGTATTTTCCGATATTTGGTGTGGCCGAAGGCGTGCAAAGACGACTACAGAAAGGAGATGCTGTCAGTGAGGAAAACATTCCAGGGCGACGGTGCAGACGGTAAAGTTTAGTGCGTGCTGTAGAGTAAGGAGGACAAATGCGAGAAGACAACAGAAGCGAAAACAATCACAGCTGGATGCGGCGGCAGTAGATAACATAGGGAGATGTGAATCATGCGGATAGCGAGGGGGCGTGTTGAGCGCGCGTACTGGGGCGGAGCGTGAGGCGTGACGGCGGAATCCGCGCGTCTACAGGGTCGAGTCGGAAATCGTCGTCCAGGAACAGATCCTCATCCTCGTCCGACGCGGCCGCTTCATGGTCGGCGGCGGTCCACGCGGGCGGTCTGAGCTCGGACCAATGCCACGTCTGCCAACGGTCGACGAGGGGAACGTGCTTGAACGACGGACGTTGAGAGCGGTGCAGGTAATCGACAAACGCAGCGTCGAGCGCACGTACGACGGGTTCGGTGGGCAGGTCGTGACCGTCCACGTTGGGGGAGAGCGTGCGCTCTCGAAAGACGTCGGGTTCTGCGGGACGATCGTCGTCGGGCGTGAGGGGAGGAGGCGTGAGGGTGTCGCCGTCGGTGTTGGAAGACGACGCGGCGGAGTCTTTGGGCGGGGACGTGTGCTGCCGGCAGACCGGGTCAGCCCGGTCGACGGGGCGCTCGTGAGCGCTCACACTTACGATGTGTTTGGGAGTCCGCCGCGCCGCGCGCGCGACGCCGACTGGCTTGCGAAGGCAGCGTTCTCTGTGTTTCATCCAGTGAAACGTGTCATAAGGGCTCTTCGGGGAAAGCTTGATTCGGTTGCCGCATCGCTTGCAGGTGACGAACAGCGGGCCGTGTACGTCTGCCATGGGGTCGTCCCGCAACTTCTTTTCCCGAGCGAGCCCAGCGGCGGTCCTCGGTGTGTCCGACCCGCTGTGGCCATGGGTCAGCGCGCAGGGGAACGGAGAGGAGCCGATACCGACGTTGGGAGGTGCTTCATCGAGCTACTGTCGGGTGACCCCCTGGAGTGTATCCCCAATGAGCAAATGTGGGGCTAGTGCGAGGACTGAACGGCGCACATGTGTAGTAGTTGTGGAGCGGTATGCCTGGCGAGGGGGGGGTGTTCAGACCGTCAGACGGGTGTCACGGGCGCAGGCTCACGTCTTTTGGTCCCCCGCCGGAGCCCTTTGAAGGTACCAGACCGCGGTATGCTCGGAAATTCCCGAACCACGCATGGAGGGGGACAGTGGAATATATACACTCTCGAATTCATACACACTCATCAAGACCCCAACCCTTCCCGGAATCCACGCGCAAACTCTTTGAACGGCCGCGCCCACCATCCCGACATGCTCCCCTTCGGAGGCTTCTCCGTCTCCGTGCGCGGTCGCACCGTCGGACGCTCCTCTCGGGCGACCTCTTCTTCGACCTCCTCCTCACGGCCCCGCTTCACTCCGAATTTCACTGCGGGCGGGGAGCTGTCAGGGACCACAGTCGTCTCCGTCGACTGGCTACCCGACTCGCCCGTGCCTGCCCCTACAGGCGTAGGCGACCGCGCCGACCGGCCCGCCGAAACGAGCGAACGCGTGCTCGACGCGGAACGCGGTGGTACCGCGCGCGGGGTGATCGGCGCGGGGGTCTTTCTGTCGTACGCGGGGGGGTCAACGCTGCCCCAGACCGAAGCGCACGAATCGCTCACGGTATACACGTCTGCTTGTGCGCCGTCCACCTGGTCAGGTCGTAGTCGACTTCGCCCTCCAACGCGACCACCGTCTTGCACGCAGCGCAGTGTACGTGGCCCGTCGCGAAGGTCTTCACCTGCGCGTCGTTCAGCAAGACGATCTGTCGCTCCGTCGTGGCGACCCGGCTGTTCGGGCTGAAATTCGGCTTGGACGGCGTACGGCGCAGAGCTCGAGGGGACTCGTCGACGGGTTCGTGTCGCTGACGGTGGGTTTTCCAGTTCGACAGGCTGTATTCGATGAGCGACGACAGCCTGATCCACTTGCTACATCTTTGGCAAAAAACTCGATATGGCTCTACTTCGCCGGTCAGAATATCGTCCCGGAGAAGGGCGCGCCTTTGCGCGACCGTCGTCCGGCGCTGTCTGGTCGGCGAGGACGAGGGTGCAACTGAGTGTGGCGTGGCGCTGGCTGTGGGTGATGGCAGACTCGGTGATTCTTCTTTTACATGGACCTCTGCGTCCATCGTTCCGGGTTCCTGTCTAGGGATATGTCGATATCGAGCGAGAACCGAATGCAAGGAACATGCTCACTGTGGTACAGAAGGGAGTGCGGAGTCTTGTGGCGGCGACGGCTGGTGATCGCTCATGATAAGGAATGTCGGTGGTCGGGGTGGAATGTACAGGACAGGACAATCAAGCCCTGCCCGTGGGGTGTGGTAGTTTCAAAAGTGGAACGCCCACAACCTCATATTCGCCCAAATATGGCCAAATTATCGATCAAGGCACGATAATAAAATACAAAATATGCTAGTACACAAGTCAGTCCATCGTCCCAAAAGACACTAAAGAGGTTCTACGAATACAAACGAAAAGAGCGTCCTATCACGAAACAAACGTCCTGCTTACGACGAACCACTCTGTGCAGATGATGGGTCGTATCGCTCAGATGATATATTGGGTTGTGGAACGTCGATCTGAGGATCAATGACCGGGTAATATGGCACCCGCGGATAGCACGTCGACGATCCCTCTCCGGGTCCATGAACGGGAGGCTGTGGTACGAGCATGGGGTACGCGGACGGTCCATACAGATGGGGGAACATCCCCGGCGGCAGCATTCCGGCCTGGGGTGGGTGTGGAGGCACGGGTACCGGCGGAGTGGCAGAGATAAACGGATGCTGCATCCCAGCGAGCGCTTCTGTGGAGGTCGGCTGACTGTTCGGATCACCTGAACCGTCTCCGTCCGACGCATCCGCCTCCTGCGCAGGTCGGTGCGGGCATTCGCCCTCGAGCCCCTGTTGCACGCAAGTCGCACAGACGCGGCCGACGCACTTATACCCTTTTCGCACGCACGTCGCACACGGCCTGTATGCAGCAGGTCATCCAACGAATTGTTCAAGTGCGTGGCGAGCCACATTACCTCACGCCGCCACAACGCACTTTATCACGTCTGGATCTAGATAAGACAAGGTTCATCAAAGACCATCGAAGCCCTCACCTGCACGTCGCACACGCCTGCCCAGCGATATTTAAGTCACGTCGATGAGAAAACGAGGAGAGGAACTGACCGCTTTCACCCGCGTTCCGTGGCCCCTTCCCCTGCGCTGCGTGTTCACGCACTCTCTTCCTTGATCGACGCACTGTTTGCACGGCCGAGCGTCCTCGCACTTGCGATTGTCCTGTCGACACCCCTCGCAGCGCAGTTTGACGAGCTTGGGCCCCCGCCCGACGTGCACGCACTCCTCCCCCCTCGCGACGCACCGCGAACACGGCCGTTGGTCCTCGCACTACCACCCAAAAAAAAAAACAGAGGGACCAAAAAAAAAAGCATCTCCCATCGATCCTCGCCTCCGAAATCGGACGAACGCACCTTTTTGTTGTCCCGTCGACATGCCTGACACGCCAACTTGGCCCGCTCGTTCTTCTGCCGATTGCGCAACACCAACACGGGCGGAACGACGTCGGGCCTTGGAACGCTCAGAACGGCCTCTTCGATGCATTCTTGATCGAGCTCGCGACAGCGCTGGCAGGGCTTGCCGCCTTGGCAACGCATGCGGGCTTTGCGGCAACTCTCACATCCGTCGATGCATTGATCGATGGTGTAGCCCTTTTTGACGCATGCGCCGCAGGGTCTGGAGGGAGGCGTCAGCGACGAGAAGGGGCAAGGAGGGGTGCTTACTTTGTGCCGTCGCAGCGGATCTTGTCGCGCCTGGCGATGGATGAGGCGAGCAGGGGGAGATGAATGGAGGAGGATACCTGCAACTGGCACACGCCTGGTAGAGGTCAGCGATGGTACGACGGGGGAGGGTCGGCAAACCTTTACGGCCCTTCTCGGCCAAGGTGTCGTCGTGATGTCGGAATCCGGGATCGATGTTGGCACAGGCGGCGGCTGGGAATCCATTCTCGAGACTGTCCGGAGTAAAGATCGTGTGGGAATAAATCTCCTTTCTCATCCGTTTTTCTATTACTTCGACCCCGCAAAGCAGAAATTAACAATCGAAAGTTACTACGTATACTGTTAACCAGAACGCTCATTGATACACTGCGACGTAGTTGATCACCCATTGCGCATCTCGACCCAACGTCAGCATTATCAAAACGTAACAGTCATCGATCAACTCACTCGCAAAGTTGGTCGCGTTCGCAACCATTTGTGCGCACGTCCCAGGGCAACCGGAATTGCCTGGGTATGCAGCGCCAGCCCAACCGCCACAGATGGTCGTGTCAAACACCATCGAGTGTTGGTAAAAGTTGGCGGCTATGTTGCACGTCTGGGAACTCCAGAAGCCAGCTGGAGTACCCCAGTTTGCAGGCGTCGGCATCTTGCTGCTGATGTCCGCAGGGATGTTGGCTCGCGTAAAGTGCCACACCGATATTCCTGCAGACGGATCCCACAGGAGCGCGAACACGCCTCCTCCGGCGTTATTAAATCCATAGCCAAACGACATAGGGTTGGGGTCGGAGATACCACATCCAGCGTTCGAACTACCTGAGCTGAGGCAGTTCGTGTTGAGGACAGTGCCAGAGAAAGGCGGAGGTGTGCCGTTCGGACGGTTGACCGTGCATGCGTTCGACGTCCCACTGTGGAGCGTCATCTGATTGCTGGCCTGGTTGTTGACGCCCTCCACAACATCGATCTCCCCACCCATTGGCCAGTTCGGTCCAACAGTCTGCGAAGAGAAAAGTCCGCATCTTCAACTCGTGTGATCCATCTAAATCATGGCCATTAACGCACCCAAAAGCTAGGCCAGGTGCCACAACCAACCGGCATGTTGGCGGCATCCATAATGAACAAACCACCAGTGTAGCTCTTGTTCGATGTGATGCGAACACTACGATCGATGGTCGATAAACTAGCACGCGGCACAGCAGGTAAAAGGCCTCACGAGTTGCGCTTTCCACCAGCGGGAACGGAGCTCTTGGAGTCGACAGCGAGGACCGTCGAGTTATCACAATCGTCCACGTACGCGAGCCCTTGAGACGTTGCGGCCTGCATGCTCAGGTAATTTACGTTGCCATTCGTAGGGTCATTGCCTTGAAAGAAAGACCATTTTCTAGAAAGCTGGTCAGACCGCGTAGGACAAGACGCGAGACAGATACACACTGGAAGAAGTCTTCGGCTTGGTACAAGTCCTCGAGAGCGTATGTCTTGTTAGCACTAGCGCGGGGAACGTTTCGGTGACGATTCAGCGACCTCGAAACGGTTCTATGGGTTCTGTGAGCACCAGCCAGGGTGCAAAAAGGAATGGTGGCTAGGAGGCCAAGGAAAAGAGCGTGCATCGTAATAGCGTCTCGACGAAGAAAAGGAACGGGCCCGAGTCGAGGGCAGAGGAAGGACGAGGGAATCAAAGAATGGACCACGGACCGTCCCGCTTTTCAAAATTTCGAAAGGACCGTTGCCACCGTAAACACGCGCAGCGCAATGTGGGTAGTTGCCATACTTGGCCTTCTGTGAACAATGCGGGTGGGCGCTACGTCCTGCCTTGTGCCATTAATACGCGGTGCATAAAGGGGATATGATGCCATCATGGAACGGGGTCGCGAGGAGGCGGAAAGGGAAAACGCACGCTTGACATTCCATTGTTTATCATGGTTACCGACAGCTCACAATTCGCCGCTGGCAGCACTTTAGCAGTCTGCAGCGCAGTCAGATACTTACTAGTAGTGCAGTAACATACTATGGTGGTGCTCATGCCCGAGATTCATTGGACTCTTGAATCAAGGCCGTGGCGAACAGGTTGTTACCTGTGGGTAACCTGCCGTCGCCATCATTTAGTTCCGACCCTCCGGGCCAGTGCCAACTAAGTCCAGAAAGGTTATACGGGAACGGGTTACGGCGGACCTCGGCCCATCATACAGAAGATGCGGTGGGTTTTTTTCGAGTTGGCTGATATGGGTTAGCACGGAACACAAATGTATTCTATTTCCCACGGCGTTCTGACCCTCCATCACGGCTATTAAGTACGTATGGCGGTGGGTCCCAACCCCACCGCTCCAAATGCCATGTTCTAAGCATATGATCTCCAAGACCACACAGCGCGGCGGAGTCGATCTAGGCCAATTCGTTCCTCTGGATTCATACTTGCGTGCCCTTTTACTCGGGCGTAGCTCTTACTCCATTATATTTCCCCTCGTTTCAGCCGCTGGTGCGGCCAGCTGCTGAAAGTATGGGCTCTGTCTTTCTGTCCAGGGTCATTTACCTGTGCCCGTGCCTGTGGCCGGGTTACTCTTCCAGTGTGTCGTGTGGTGGTACAAGCCATTCGTTCTAGGCAATGGACGAGACAGAGGGACTGATCATCGATCGGACACGCCAGGAAGGTCGTGGCAGGGAAGATATCCCAGAGGTGGCAAACCCTTCCGGATTGCAGATCGTCGACTGCTCTCCGACTCGGATGTCAAACGGAATCTCGTTGGACATACATACAACGCATAAGCACGTCATGAAGTTAGCCAGCTATTCCCTGACGATACTTCTTCGGATACATGGCATTCTTCGCCTCACTGGTGTTCCACCCGAACGCGAATAGAAATGACTAGCCAGCTCATGCCACCATCGCCGTAGAAACCTGCGAACTTAGCATCATCACGTTGGCAGGCCAGTTCCTTTCCGAAGCCCTTAAGTAACTAGATTTCGAAAAGGAAGAACAGTCTAATCGTAAGTGTCTGGCTTCTTACAAAGTGGTCAAGTACTGAATTTCACTCTAAGGAAGTAACCTCCGCCTGAATGGACATCGATTCCAGTCATCACACAGGCGATATTTCGGTGCATCCTTGATATAATATTCGCTCTCAGTTTGCGTCTAGATGAATTTGTCTGCTTTCTTCGATTAATCTTCGCGCATCGTATTGAGAGTCTAGTCTATGATGCCGTGTTTACTGGTGAGTTGCTTCGCGTTCGAGGCTGCTATGTTTGGTTCTTCAGAGCCTGAATTGATTTTCGTGCACGACGTCTTGTGCCATTTCGGGACAGCGACTTCAGAACTCGCCATGCGACTCCAAAATATATCACATAGGCTCGAACACGCTGTGGTTTCTGGACGGCACTGCACTCTCTAGATTGCAGGCCATGCAGCTATGCACTGGGCAAACAGGATGCGGGCCTTGGATCATGGAAACGTGATTGCACTACTTCAATTACACCCTATTTACGGAGGTCTTCTTTGACTAGATGCGAACGCTACGGGCGCGATCAAGCTGGTGAAATGTCTCACGCCAGCGGAGACGTTGCTCGTGGAATGGACGGCATTGAAGGACGAGCCTATTGTCGTCTACGTACGTGAGACCCTGGGACTTTGCCTCGTGCTCACTCACGTACTTCACGTTACCATTCGTTGGATCTGAGCCGGCTAAGAAATACGCTCCTCTACCAGGGGGATTGCAGCGAGACAGCTGTACGTCACGATGGCCATCGATGGTGGTAATGACGACGAAAGCTTGTTTGGTGGAACGACCAAGCGAAATTGTGTGGGACCAGTCAACGAGATCGCGTTGAGGCGACGGATGTCGGAAGAAACAGGAAGGAGACCATGAATCTCGCTGAGGCTGTGTTGGGTCGGATCCGAGTCGGGGCAAACCGGACCACATATATATGCCCCACGCCATGCATGGTGCACCAATCTTGAAGTTGGAATCAGCGTACGCTACGGATTCCAACTTCAAGCAACGATACTCCGAGTCATCTTCTTCAACTCTGTTTTTGGAACGAGAGTGTCCAAGAGTGACTCTGTTGACAGTCCAAAACGATACAGATGATGCATGCCATCTACAAGTACCGTATACCTTGTTTCATACTACCTACGTATAAGCAAGTTCCAATTTCACTCCGAACATGTCGGTCCGCCACTACAGCGACTAGCAGCAAGCATAGGGTCGCTGTGTCGAAATGATCTAGGTGGGTGTCAAGAAACGCCGTTCTTACGCTTGTTTCAATGACTGGGCACCACACTCGTCGTTTCAGGCGTTACTGACTCGTCGTGTAGAATGGGAATCGGGTATGTGATCGACCACGTCGATCTACCTCCGCCCCACCGACGCGCGCGCGCAATCTCCAACCAAATAACAGGCCGCGAACGCGTGCCTGTAAGAGAACTAAGACGGGGTGGAGATGGATGTCACTCGCAGGGCCTCGTGTTCCATGCTCTACAGTCCTCCATGGAAGACTGGACGAACAGCCTGGTTGCGGTCACTCGCGTCGTTCGAGACGCCTCACTTCCTTCTCCAGCATCTGATCACTACTGTGCCTTACGACCACCTCATCTCGCCGTCTCCACTCAGCGCATGCACAGTTTCAATCTCGGCCCCTTCATCTCCCATTCTCAGAAGCAAACAGAAAGACACTGTAGGCGCGGTTGAGATGGTATGCAGCGCTGTAAGTAGCGCGAGAGCGTCCAAACTCTGAAGAATCGATGCTAAGTACTGCAGCTCCTGGCCACGGATAGGGTATAATGATGTGTCCCGGTGGTCCCAGGGGAGACAGTACGGGTACGGGTACGGGATTTCATTAACGTTTAAGGAATGTTCATTGATAAACGGCGAGGTAGTTGATCACCCATTTCGCGTCTGAAATTGACTCATCAAAGAGTTCTTACTAGCATGGTCGACCAAACGGCTTACTATCAAAGTTGGTCTTGTTTGCCACCATGTCTGAACACGTTCCAGGACAGCCAGACTTGGAATAAGCACCCCCAGCCCAGCCTCCGCAGATGGTCGTGTCTATGATCAGCGTGTGGTCGTAAAAGTTGTCGGAAATGTCGCACGTCGAAACACTCCAAAAGCCCGCCGGCGTACCCCAGGTGGCGGGCGCGGGTTGCCTGTCGGTGATGTCGGTTGGAACGTTTGCTCGCGCAAAGTGCCATATGGACATGCCAGACGACGCGTCCCACAGGAAAGCAAAGACTCCCCCACCGGCGCCGTTGAACCCGTATCCGAACGAACGGTTGTCGGTGTCGGCGATAGAGCATCCGCTGTCGGAAGTCGGGGTACTGAAGCATTTCGTGCTCAGAATGTGTCCCGTGAACGTTCCCCGGCTGGACGCCGGGTCAAGCACACACTGGTTCGACGTTCCGCTGTGGAGCGTCATCTGGTTGTTTGCCTGGTTGTTGATGCCCTCGACGATGTCGACCTCGCCGCCCTGGGGCCAGTTCGGCCCGTTGCTCTACAGCAAACTACGATTCAGCTGGACGGCCGTACGAGGACGAACGACGAACCCAGAAGCTTGGCCACGTGCCGCACCCGACTGGCATCGCCTCTGCGTCTAGGATGAACAAACCACCGTTGTAGACCTTGTTGGACTGGATGCGGATGCTACCGAGATTCGTCAATTCGTCAGCACGTGGCCAATCCATCGGAACATCTCACGAATTGCGACGTCCGCCTGCGGGGACGTCGCTCGTGGAATCAACGGCAAGGACGAGCTTGTTGTCCAAAACGTACGCGAGACCTTGGGTCTGCGCATCGCTCTGGCTCAGGAAGTTCACGTTGCCGTTCGTAGGATCCGAGCCGGCGAAGAACTGCCATTCCCTGCACAACGGGTTAGATCGCGGGCGAAGAGACACGAGCCAAAAAGATACGCACGAGAAGAAGTTCTCGTTTTGGTACAGATCTTGGAGGGCATATGTCTGTGCGGCGCCCACCAGAGTACTCAACTGAAACACAGCCCAAGAGGTCGCGAGGAGAGCGTACGTCGGGATGCTCATTGACAGGGATGTAAAAGGCTATGACGGATGATACGTACGGGTAAGCACAAGCCTGGTACGATCTAACTAAAGACGCTCACCTCAGTCGTTTGCGGGGCAGAACGGACTGAGGTGACGACTACGAACGGAGCGGTTAAATACTCGTAGGTGCAAACTAACCATAATAGAATGACAGGAATTTTCGTATCCAAGAAATGCGTAGGCAATAAAATGCGGTCAGACTGTGTGCCCGTCGTATGGAATAGCGTTCGGGTAGCACGTTAGTGCGACAGCGCGCATTCTTGCGCACTCCGACAAGGGAGAGGGAGAGCACTGACTGCCGGACAATGCGGATCGAGGAGTGGGCCCAGCCGCCATTTATGCATATCGACAGGTATGGAACCCTTTACCCATCTGGATCAAGCTGTGGTCCTCACTTGAAATTTGACCTCGGGAGCCATACTGAGCAATTTAAACAGATGGGAACACTCGCATCAAGGAAACGAGTTGCGGGACAAATAGTAAGAGGAAAAGAATACAGACGATTTGGGGATTATCATATCTATCGGCATTTCTGTCACTTATTGCTCTTGGGTCTGAGAAAGTAGGCGTGAACATCATGTGACTTCAGGCACAGCCGATGTCCGACCAGGTGGAGACTTGCACTTGAGCTGGTACTCCAGGGGTCTCACGCGCACACGAATCTCGAGCGCTTCTCGTTTCGTTCAATTCGATCGCTCGTGCCTTTTGCTCGGCGTTTCCGTCAGGTACCGCCGTCGCACCAAGGTACCCTCGCCGAACACGTACATATACGTGGAGCGTCAGAGCGCCCGCGAACAACGCTCACGACATACCTGGCCGACGTGCGCGCGACGCGGGAGCCTGGTCACGCGTGCATCCGCAGAGGACATGAGCAGTAGCACGACTCCGAAATCGATCGGATCCCGCGGCCCAGACGCGCTCCGATCGCACCTCACTGGATCCTCCCCCTACGCCTTTCCAGGGCCTGCGCGTGACCATCCGTCTCCCCTCTGCAGTGTCCCCCCGGGGAAGCCAGGGAACCCAGAGTGGCGAGAACGCGTGGTCCTTACTTCCGTCGTGGTCAATTTCCTCTTGCAGACGAGCGCGTCTGGCATGGTCACAGGAATACCTTCAAATCCCAAAGACGGGTACGACATCCCGTAGGTTCCTCCATGTGATCTAAGGTGTGGTGTACGATTGCTCTGCGTTGGCACAGTTTCGGGTTTGCAGATCCAGCTTGAGCTGAATTGGGGACTCACACCATTCTACGGAGATAGGTCATGGTGGGAGATGAACATGCCAGGAAAACACATATCCGTCCAACGGTAATTGGTCGGAGATGAAGACACGTCTACTCACCGACACACTTCCGTGATTCGCCCACACGCCCGTAAAACGGTAGGATGATGCTCTATTGCTGTACTATCGTACAAATCGAGCAGCAGAAATGCCACTCTCCGATAAATTGGGATTACTAAACACACCATCATTGAACATGGCGATTCAGCGGGATAAATCAGAGACGTACCGTAATAACCGTAGGTTCTTCACGCTGCAAGAACTCTTTGAGCTTCGATATCTCTAACGCCACCTCGATAAGACCCTGGAGCCCCTCGACCGTAGGTTTGCTCAACTCCTCCCCTGCCTCTGGTCCGACGTATCGCTCGACATACATCCTGACGGTGGCGCCTGCGCTACCCGTACCGCTGAGCCGGAACACCACTCTCGAGCCGTCGGAAAACGAAACGATCTGACCCTGGTTCGCGCTGAAGCTCTTGTCGATGGGATCGGTGTACGAAAAGCTGACGACAGAGTCGATCTTGTAATCCTGGCCGGTGCTCTTCGAGCGATGCGTTGTGTTCGCGAAAGAGGAGGTCTCGATGGCCTCGTTCAGATGCGCGACCAGCTTGTTGGCGCCTTCGGACGAGACTTCTTCGTAGTCGTAGCGACTAAAGAAGGAACGGCCGTAGACCGAGTAATGCTTCTCGAGAAGTTCGTTAATGCCGATGAGCTTGTTGGGAGACTCCTTGTTGGCGGCCGCGAGAATGTTGAGCCAGGCTGTTGGTTCGACAAGCGTGAGTTGGCCGCCGAAACACGTAACGAATCACACTCGCCGACGATCGCCCACAGTCCGTCCTTTTCACGGATGTGGTCTGAGCCTGTCCCGAAGGATTCCTCGCCACAGATGGAGAGGCGTCCTGCGTCCATCAGGTTTCCAAAGAACTTCCAGCCTGTCGACCAACCCGGTCAAATCGATCACCCCTGCGCCAGCCAACACGACGGCCTACCGGTGGGCACCTCGAAATATTCGACGCCCTTTTTCTGTGCGACGAGATCGATGGCCTTGCTTGTCGGCATGCTGCGCGCCAGGCCCTTGATTCCGCCGTTCTTCTTGAAGTAAGGAATGACGTGGGCCCAGTCGGCGATGATGGCGACCGAGTCAGACGGGGTGACGAACGCGTTCTTGCCGTAGATCATGTTCCGGTCACCGTCCCCGTCGCTCGCAGCCCCAAACTGAATCTCGTTCCTGTCCACGACGTCGACGAGCGACCGCGCATACGTCAAGTTGGGGTCGGGATGTCCCCCGCCAAAGTCGGGCAACGGCACGCAGTTTTGGATGGCCGCCTCGGGGAGACCGAGCTCGTCGACAAAGATGGCGCGCGCGTACGGACCTGTGACGCCGTGCAGACCGTCGAACAGGACGCGGAACGACTGCGCCGCATCTTGGAGGAACGTCTTGACGAGGTCGAAATCAAAGATTTCCTTGAGTAAGATGACGTAATCGGCTACGGAGTCGATGATTTGCACGCGCGAGGGACCGTACGTCGTCTCGCCGATCTTGGCAAGATCCACCTGACCGGAGCTCGTGAGCCCTCGTGTGTGCCTGCGGTGGGACGGACAGGCGAGGACGACGCACCGACGGAGCCTCGATGACCTTGTATTGCTCGATCTTCTTGGACGCCTCGTAGATCTTGTTCGTCACGTTCTCGGGCGCGGGGCCCCCGTTGGACACGTTATACTTGATCCCGAAATCGTTGTCCGGCCCGCCGGGATTGTGGCTCGCGGTGAGCAAGATCCCGCCGTCGGCCTTGTATTTCCGGATCACGTTGGACGCTGCGGGCGTCGAGAGGATGGCGTCCTTGCCGACGATGAACCGATCTACACCGTTGGCGGATCCGATCTTGAGGATCGTCTGGACGGTCTCGGGCGAAAAGTAGCGGCCGTCGCCCCCGATGACGAGCGTCATGCCCTGGGGGTCGATGGCGTCGAAGATGGACTGGACGAAGTTCTCAGTGTAGTGCTACGGAGGGTGGCTTGAGCGGACGGGATCACTCGGGGAGCACGTCGGTCGCGTACGGGTTGTTTGAATACCTTGACCCTGTAGGTCGGTCAGGAGGGGTTGCAGGCCAGGAGGCAAGCACGGACCTCTTCCTGAGCCCTGACGTGCCAGGTTTCTGGCCGTCGAAGGGTTTCGTTTGGATCTCCTTGACTGGATGAGCCATCGGTGCAGGTGGAGGCCGGAAACACCGTCGTCTTTATTTAAGGTCCCGTCACGCGTGACGAGCCGGTCCGACTCGGAGTAGATACGGAGTCGTAGCTACTAGAGCCTTCCCCGTCGGCCGCCCTGCACGTCCTCGCCAAACGTTTCCGAGAAGGCCCTGGCGAGATGAGGTATCATGTCCTGCGTGACCAGCCCCCGGCCCTCGATCTCGAACGCCAACCTGCTGCTCGTGCGCGTCACCATGCTCCCACCGACCGCGGCCAAGATGGGCAGCCGCGACGCCGAAAGCGTGTGATCCCTGCCCGTCCGTCAGCACCTACGCAAACCAAAGCGACGCGACGCACCCGTACGCCCCCTCCTCGTAGCACTTGCCCCACGCCAACGCCGTCCCCACGCACCCGCTCAACACGTCCCCCTGTCCTCCACACCGCTTCATCCCCCCAGGCACGTCCACCACCACCTCCTCCCTCACCTTCTCCCTCTCGTCCCCCGGGCCGTCCCCCGTCGTGTCGCTCGCGATCACGTCCCGCGCGCCCTTTTCGAGCACCACCACGCCCCCCAGTCGTCTCGACACCTCCGCCGCGCGCCCCTCCTCGTCCCCCACGACGCCCACTTGCTCACACAACCTTCGAAACTCGACCACGTTGGGCGTCATCACCGCCTGTCGATACCCCCTGACAGCGTCCAGCGCCCGTCCGACCATCCACAGCGCGTCCGCGTCCAGCACGACGAACATGGCGCGCGCGCGCGCGAGTCCGAGCGCCGTGTGCGCATAGCGCTCCATGAAGGACTCTCGTCCGAGACCCGGGCCGAGCACGAGGACGTGCAGCCGCGCGAGGATCGCGTCCAGCTCGTTCCGGACCCGGTCTTGGGGGCTGTGGCGGGCGAAAAGAGCGTTTGGTGAGTCTGTCGGCAGCGTGAACGAGCAATGGACGCACGCGTCTTCGACGAGGATGGGGTGCACGATCAGGTCGGGCGAGTATGACTTGATCGCCTGCCCGGCGCTCGGCGCACAAATGACGTGTGCGAGATCGGCACCCTGCTCGGTTGCGAGTCAGTTGTCGTCTCTGATACAGACGATCCACACCATGCGAAGCGCGGACATGGCCGCAAAGAACGGCGCGCCGGTGTAGCTAGTGATTGCGTGAGTCGCGCAAAGAATGAAGAGAACACGGCGTACTCGAGAGCCCCTCCTAGGACGCCAACTCTGCCTGCACGCCTGTCTTGATCTCACGACCTCGCCGACATGGACGACGACGCACCTGACTGGCCCTTGTGAAGGGTCCCGTTCAGAGGGGGAATGATTTGTTTGATCTGATCGATGATAGCTTTGGGGACGGGCATGTGTGGATATTACACGCGGTGCAGTGCAAATAGGATGTCGGGGAAAACGGCGAGTGATACAACAGATATGTACACGAGCGTTATCCGGCGCTACCAGTACCCATCCGACTGGGCGACAAGAGAGTAACAAGGGAAAGACGCAAAATGCATTAACCATTGAATTTGTATCGTAAAAGCAAGGCGTCGTGAATTAAAAGAAAACTTGCACGTTCCGCAGAAAGAAAAGTCCAAGGGGTAATATGTACGATGCGACGAAGACGACACACGAGCGAAAACCTGGGCAAAAAATAATTCCAAAATATAAGGAAAGAAAACGATGGACCAAGTGTCATGACGTCGAGACATCAGCTGCGCCTCCGTTATGCCAGAAAGAACCCAAGAAAGCGCCAGCGTTGGACATTATCTCCACAGCACGACCAACGAGGGTCCCTTGCTGGCTCTCGTCTCCGTTTCGGCAGGGACTTCTCGAGCTACCAGAAGACGGTCTCCGTTCATGACGGGCGACGGGAGAAGACGACGAGCGCATGGGCAGAACCGGCGAGTTGGCAGGCGTGGGTTGACGCGAGATGGATTCCTGTTCCTCTTGCGCATAGCTGGGGGAGATGGGTATCGACGCGGACGGCACTTCGGTGTAACTCGTCTGGGTAATCGGCTTGGCGTCAAGAACGAGACGTGGCGGTGAGCGGGCGGTGGACGTCGGAACAGTGCAAGATCCGGACGACGGTGATCCGAAAGTGCACGTCTTTGGCACCTCAGGAACGGGCGCTTGCTCCGGTCGGGGTTGCTCCACCATGACGCTGTGCGGTGCGGCCTCGGGGCTCATACTGGAATTGGACCCAGAGGCGGAATGTGAACCGGATCTTCGCGTACACCGATCTCGTCCTCTCTCCGTGGTTCGCCTGGCCTCCTTTTCGCTCTTTGCATCGCGCTCCCGGTCCCTGATGCCAACGCTTCCAATACCAAGCCCGACGTTCGCATCTGGACTGCCCGCATTGAGGCTGTCCCGATCAGAGAACGACGAATTACGGGTGACGCTGCGGCCGCGGGGCTGGTCGACCTGTGACGACAGGGACGAAGAAGAAGTGGTCCGGCCTCGCGAGGGGAGGGGATCGGATGGAGCAAGAAAAGCGTTTCCACTAGCCTGGACGTTGGGGCGGGGAACAGGGACAGCGGAACTCGTGGGGACGGCGTTGGGGGATGTGATCATCTCGTTTGGCGAAGGGGTACGAGAACGCGATCTACTTCGGGATCTCGACCGTGACCTCGACCGCGAGACGTCTGGACGAGGTTCTGATGGGCTGACGATGACCTCGGGACCAATCTGATTCCGTTCGATGGAAACGGGCGAGCATATACGAGGAGTGTCAATCGAGACAGCCGTGTCTTCATCACCCTCGAGGACGGGAGGTGGCTGATCAAACGGCAACGACTGGTCGATCAGACTATCCTCGTATGACGGAGCACGTGAATCGTCTTGGACGATATCCTCGCTCTCCTCGGTGGGGGAGCACAAATAGGATGGGGGTGCATATACGAGTTCGACGGGGGAGTCATGTGGGCCGTTATGGTTAGTGCGGACGCGACTGGCATAAGTAGGGAGATGTGAATGTGCGAGAGCGTGCGACGAGTGGTCGTCGTCGTCGTCATCGTCCAACTTTGTTTTGAGGACGGTGGGGGCGATGAGAGCGATGGTAACGAGTTCCTTGTCTGCGCTTGGAGAGCGCAGGATGAGACCGTTGCGGCCATAGCCATTGCGACTCGTATAGGCAGAGCGGGCTTTGGGTGGTCGCGAGCGTGAGGACGAGGAGTTGGACGAGGGCGAGTGGGTGGGAGAGCGAGGGACGGCGGAGGCGTGACGAACGCGCATTTGCAGGGCGTCTTCCTCCTCCTCTTCCTCCTCGGAGGTGCAGGAAGAGGGCGGGGATACGTTGTGAGGGGGTGGAGAATGAGGTGGATGCGATATCTGGGGATAGGGACCTTGATGGTGAGTGTCGCGGTCGTCGTCAAAAAGAAGCTCGTCGGCCTCGTCGATGATGTCATCTTCCGAGTCCTCATCGTAGCTACGAGGGGGTGGTGAGTGCAGGGCAAGGGCAAGAGTAAGGGACACGGACCCGTCGTCGTCGAGGACAGCCAAATGGGGATTGGATGTGGAGAAGTGGGGACGCTTCCTTTTCGGCTTGTCGATGGCGATGCATTGCTCGACGAAGGTGTTGAAGCTGATGTGTTTGCGTTTCAGACCGAAAGCGGGAGTGGAGTCGGGCTGGAGCAAGCTCGAGACGGGCGGCTCGGCCGGGAAGCCCGGCAAAACGCGAGGCGGAGAATCCCGAGAGAAGACGCGCGCAATGTGTGTGTCGCTCTTGGTGTGCAGGAGCGACGGGCGAATCGGTTTGGGCGGCAAACCCGGATCAGCCCCGTCCGAAAGAATCTGTGGGGCATCTTCCTCCTCGGAGTCGGGCGGGCTGAACATGGGGGAGAGCGGAAAGTCGGAGGTGAGAAGGTCGCAGATGGAACGGTGTTTGAGGATCGGTTTCCGCACAATACCGGGGAGCGGGGGGGAGGGCGACGAGGAGAGGTCGAGCGCGGCGGTAGCGCTGCTGGGCGACGGTTTCGGTGTGGGATCTGCCGTGTGGAGGGGGCCGTACAGCCAGGTGACGTCCGAGTCTTTGAGCCTGGCGACAGCACACGTCGCGATGGGAATAAGGACCGCGACGAGATGGCAACGATAAGACTGACCAGTTGAGAGTCTCTGGAGTGACGGTCTTGAGACCGTTCCTCTGTTTCCACCAGGTGCGCCAGGAAGCGTTTTCGAGACGGACGCCGTTGGCGATTTCGTTCTTGAGACGGGTCATGTTGCGCCACGAGCGCCAAACGTCCTCTTCGCGCCATTCGTGGGAGAGGTAGTCGACCTGGCCGCGGGGGAGGTCGGATACGGCAGAGTCGTCTGGGATGGCGTTGGCGGGCAGGAAGGTGGCCATGGCCGTCGAGGGGCACGTGCGGGGGTGGCGCCAGAGAGGGCTTTTGAACGAGGGCGATGGGAAAGGGAGGTCGGAGTGTAAAAGGCCCAGTGACAGGGCTGTCGCAAGCTCCGGGTCAGCGCATGTGTTTGGTAGTGCCAGTCACGTGGCACAGGCAATGTCCACGTCCACCCCCGCCTTCCCCTCTCTCGCCGCCATCTTCAGACCTCGCGACAAGCCGATCGATGCATCCCCGTCTCCCCCTCACAAGGACCCCCAGTTCGACTTCCCCTCCTTCCTCGACCAGATGAAGTCCCGCGGCGCAGAGCCCGTCGCAAAGTACCTCAGATCGCACGTCCTTCCCCCTTCTTCTCCCGGCCGCTGACGACCCCGCCCGTCCAGCTTCCTCAGCAACTTCACAAAGAGGTCCTTCACCGTGAACGACCAGGTCAAGGTCATCAACGACTTCCTCAATGTACGGACCAGCGACTGTCGTCCGGCCTGACCCAGCTTATCGTGCCGTTCCCCCAGTTCATCGCCGCAAAGATGAGAGAGTCTGACGTTTGGCGAAACACCTCAGACGCTGAGTTCGACAATGCCATGGAAGGCATGGAGAAACTCGTCATGAATAAACTCTACGACTTGTTCGTCGCCTGACACGCTCACCCTCGTTCCCCTCGTTCACCCCGTCTTCCAGCACCTTCACTCCCTCCCTCCCCCTGCTGACCCCCCCACGCCCCGTCACCGCAGACGACCTCGAACGCGATCGCATCCTCGCTCAGAGAATACGACTCTTCCAATGGATAACGCCCTCTCACCTCGACATTCCAGAGCTAGAGAGCAAAGAGCCAGGCGTTCCCGGCTTTCTCGAATTCGCCCAACAAGGTCTCGCGTTTCATGTCCCTCTCTCTTTCCACCTGACCCTTGCATAGAGTTGTGTAAAGTAAACCACTATAAAGCCCCGAGGGACAAACTGATCTGCATCCTCAACTGCTGCAAGGTCATATTCGGTTAGTCTCTCGTCTTGTCGTCGCATCTGTGAATCACCGACGACCGTCTTAACCGCAAGGCCTCCTCCGTCACTTGCGAAAGGACGAAGGTGCAGACTCGTTTGTCCCCGTGCTCATTTTCGTGGTCCTCAGGGCAAATCCAGACCATCTTCTTTCTAACGTGGAGTATGTCTGCCGCCTATTCGTCGACGCGCTCGTTGACGACATGCCACGACAGATTCATAAATCGCTTCCGAAATCCCGCGAAGCTGCAAAGCGAGGCAGGCTATTACCTGTCAAGTCTCGTGAGTATGCAGTCGGCCATGCTGCATACGTGTACTGACAAGCGAGATCCAATTCAGATGGGTGCAGTTCAATTCATCGAGACGATGGACCACACGTCTGTTTCTAACATAACTCAGGATGAGTTCGAGCGGTAAGCATCACCGAACGCGACTTCACTCTGGCTGACCGCTCTCGCAGAAACGTCGAAGTGGCTATCCAATCCCTCCCTCCTTCAGTCCCTTCTTCGCCGACGTCGTCCACATCCTCGTTTTCGCCTTTTGCTCGATCTCCCCTTCCATCTCCGCACGCAGGCGAAGAGTCTGCTCAACCACTGACACTATCCGTTCCTTCTCAAACTCCGAGTATAGGCGAGGACGCCCGCCGGCTACTTCAAAAGACCGGTGATGCAGTCTCAAAGCCACTCGGTGCCATCAGTCGTATATTTAGCGACGCTCTCGACGATAAGATGTCTTATCTCCCAGGTCCCTTCGCGCCGTTTGAACTCGCACGAGAACGAGCACAGGAAGGGTCAGGCAGTCCCACCGAACGACATTGGGCACACCCTGATCAGATTGCTCAATTTAGCGGGAGCACGTCCAAGAGCCGGCCAGAGGCACCCAAGCCCCCCATCCAGACGACGTACAAACCGCGCGTGCGGAAGCCATCGCCTGTCCCGCCGTCTCCGGGACTCGCGGAAGACGCGTCCGGGTTAAGACCCGTGGCTGCTCCCAAGCCGATTCCCGGCGCAGTCCCTGATCAGGCGCCGGGCACCACTGTTCCCTGGATCGGTTCTTATCCGACTCCGCTCCCCCACCACCTGCAGCCGCCCACCCAGGGACATCACATCTCCCGGACGCCGACACCTTCGCTGGACTTGACGGCGGTGCAGGCCGAGATCGACCGCGCGCACGCGCACGCGAGCGCCGCGTCGAGGAGCACGCTCGGGCAGATGTTCCCTGGGGTGGACGAGGAGGTGCGCGAGTGGGTGCTCGAGGCGAACGGGGGGGACTTGGGCAAGAGCATCGAAGCGTTGTTGGACATGGGCGGGGGACCGTAGTTCCGGACGTCGCTCGGTGCGATCACGTTGGACGTTGGGGCCGTCAGACGACTGTCCCTACGTGGGGGCGACGGGTCGCACAGCCCTGGCCCCTGTTGGTGGGGCGTGTGGGCGTATCGACGTGCGTGGGTTACTGTTATCTCGAGTAGCGTAATTTCATCGTCGGTGCTTTTCCGCCCTTGCGCCCGTTGCTAAAGGTCGGCCGAGAGTAACCATTTCAAGAAGAGGTGTCGTATCAGCGTTCCGGGTCCAATCAAAGTCCCCGCGTGCCAGACTCTCCGAGTCGAGATTGCGTCTCGTTTCGGTCCGTGCTTCCAAGGAGTTCCCCGACGTTGGTCCGTGGAGACGAACACCGATAGTTCGCGACGTTGCGCGCGTACGCCGGTCCACGTCGAGGGTCGCTGTCGTTCGCACGTCCGTCCGACGCCCTGCTGACACCGTGATCGCAGCGTGCGTCCCAGGGAGCTAGGGAGCTCGAGCGCTACGCTATTCGTGTCTGCGGCTCGCACGTCAGCCACTGTCGTCGACGGCGTGCGACCCGATTGGCGCGGGGTCTTTTTTGCTGGTGCCAGTCGCCGTTCACGCGGGCCCGGAACTCTGCTTCCCGCGGCGTGTAAATACGCCTGATTCAGAGGGCCGCCGGCGCCACTGGTTGTCGCTGCCAATAGCTGCCTGCTCCGAGTGCACCAGCTGCATACAGCGATCACTAGCTAGCCAGTAGTCGATCGGGGGGCTACCGACCGTCCACCCGCTTGATGATAGTGGAACCTCGGACGAGCGCGTGATTGGCATGGTGGCAAAGATAGAGATTTAGACGAGCTTCAATCTACTTCGGCTGTCTTGGTCAAGATTGGTCGGCTTCAAGCGCTCGCCAAGGTCTGGATGCCCACAAAGTCCAAACGAAGCGGTCACCGAATGGCTCGGCGTGCACACGCGCGGATCGCGCCTCGATGATTGCATCCGCAAACGGTATGTATGTATATAGCACGGCGCCGTCAGCCCCCGCCCCCTTTACCCCCGCTATCTGAGCCTATCTCGGACCTTTCCCGGAGAGGACGCAGACTAAGCTTGCTCAGACAAACGACCATGAAGCACCACACAGTACCCCAAAGCCACTCCGACAAGGAACACGCCTCGCACATGGACGTGGACGACCTCAAGCGTGTCCACGCCGCGCAGCCCGCGAAGGTGTACAATCCACACGTGGACGTGTCCGGCGTCGACGAACGCCAGCTGATGCGCAAGGTCGACGCGCGCACGATCCCCTGGTTGGCGTTCCTCTACCTCCTCGCGTTCCTCGACCGGACGAGCGTCGGGAACGCCAAGGTACGTTTCCTCCCTCGCGCGGATCGCGCCCGACTGCGTTGAACCCGCTCGGCCGCTAGTTGTATGGGCTGGAAAAGGACCTGCGGCTCTCGGACGCGCAGTACCTGCTCTGCCTGACGCTCTTCTTCGTCTCGTATGCCATCTTCGAGGCGAGCGAGGTTTCCTTTCGATCGCGTTGCTGACGCGATCTGATCCCCCTGGCGCGCTGACAGGTGCCTTCCAACGTCATCTTGAAGCGTCTGCGGCCGTCCATCTGGCTGTCTACCCTCATGTTGTTGTGGGGCATCGCGATGGTACGGGCTCTAGGTCGAGTGGAATTTGGACTCCTCTGATTTCAGCCTCAGACGATGCAAGGACTCGTGACGAATTTCAACGGCCTCATGGGTGCGTGCTTCCCATACGCCGACGAGTAAACACGGCGAACGTTGACGTGAAAGCGATGCGATGGCTCCTCGGCATGTTCGAGGCGGGGCTGTTCCCGGGAGTGACGTACTATCTTTCATGGTCCGTTGCTCGGCGCGCCGTTCGTCCTCTTCCGCTGACGCGTGCGACTCGCCGACGACGACAGCTGGTACAAGCGCAGCGAATTCGGCGTCCGGATCGCCATCTTCTTCTCCGCAGCGACCGCCTCGGGCGCGTTCGGCGGACTCCTCGCGGCAAGTACATGCGTCACCGCGTCCGCGACGCGCGCCATCGCTCACACCCGACGCAACGACGACAGGCCGCCATCTCCAACATGAACGGCGTCGGCGGCAAGTCCGCCTGGGCCTGGATATTCATCCTCGAAGGCCTCGTCACCGTCGTCGCGGGCGCCCTCTCGTTTTGGATCGTCGTCGACTTCCCCGACGACGCGACGTTCTTGACCGAGGCGGAGCGCACGGTCGTCGTTCGCCGACTTCAGGGAGACGATCAGTTCAGCGCTGCTGGCGAGCGGCTCCGGTGGGAGAACGTCCTGGCGAGTCTGACGGACTGGAAGACGTATCTGTACAGTCAGTTTTTTTCGCTTTCGGGAACGCGCCGCGTCGGCACGGGACGACTGAACCGATGACTCATCGACAGTCGTCGTTTACTCTGGCAGCGACATGCCGTTGTATGCGTTCTCGTTGTTCCTGCCGAGCATCATTTCCCAGGTACATATGACCGCTTCTTCGTGGGGTGTCATGCTGAAAATTTCCTCGCTCGCCAACAGCTCGGTGAGTTGGTCTGGTAAAGAGCGTCGAGAACGTGATCTGACAGACCGTAGGCTACAAGGCCACGGTCGCCAACTTGCTGACAGTCCCAGTGTACGCGGTGGCGTGCATAGTCACTTGTACCGTAGGCTTCCTGGCTGACCGTTATGGCAACCGTGGGTTGTTCAATCTGTACGTGTCCGACACCCCCGATTTTCGATCTCGGCTTAGCGTGCTTACGGTGCATGTCAATTTACAGTGGCTGCCTCCTCATCGGTACGTGATTGATTGACGACTGGGCACATGCATACAGTCAAAGACGTGATGGTTGCATACGTTCAGCTGCAACGGGATATATCATTTTGATCTGTTCGCGTAACGCGGCCCTCTCGTACGTCGCGGTGTATTTAGCGGCTTGGTGAGTGCACCTGAGATCCTCTGGCTTAGTCGTGCAATCTTTTACTTACATGGTTCGTAGCGGGATCTATCCATGTATCCGTAAGTGTCGGACCGGTGGTCTTCGTGTGACGTATTCACGGACGAGCGATACGTAAACGAAAATAGCCAACACGGCGTAAGTGTCCGTTTTACGTGTGAGATCGCCCGCGAGGACCTGACGAGGGATGCAGCGCATGGGCCGCGAATAACGTAGAAGGAACCTACAAACGCAGCGTCTCGCTCGCGATGGTCATCTGCAGGTCCGCGTACCCGTTCAGAAAGCGACCACACGCGAGGGACTGACGGCCGGTCACTCCGGCAGTGGAAACATCCAGGGCGCGGTCAGTTCGAACGTGTATCGTGCGAATCAAACGCCGTGGTATCCCTTGGGGCACGGGCTCGTGTTGATGTACATATGCTTTGGGCTGGTGTCGACGGTGGTCGCGAGATTCTTGCTCAAGGCGGAGAACGCGCAACGAGAGCGCGGGGAGAGGGACGAGGTGATTGCTGGGCACCAAGGGGGGCTGGAGGCGAACGGACGGTTCGAGAGCGTGGAAGAGGCCCAGCAGAAAAAGGGTGATCGTTGGAGTGGATATCGGTATACCCTGTGACGACGCGATGCGCTCACGCAAACAAGCCGAGGGTGGAGAGAAACGAAGAAGAGAGACGGCCGCGGACGAGACATCAAGGGACGGTGATGGCGAAGTGCAACGCGCACGAATCAGCTGGCAGGCACGGTCGAAGGCTGATTGGTGGACGATGCGGAGATTAAAGAATGCAGATGGGGCACGGACGATGGAAGAGACTCGGTGCGCTGGCAGGTCCGATCATTGGAACAGCCAAAGACTGCAGGGGAGACGAGGACCGCATGCACAAGGCCCTGCCAAGCTCGGTCGTGGGCCTATGTTCAAAGTATCCGTACATACTCCATCCAGGGTGAGACTTGTGGGACAATGCAGTGGGTGCGCCCGAGTCTGGTCGCCACTTAGGGCCGCACCTGCCCTAAACTGGTTACTGCGCGACCCTTGCATTTTAAAAACTGACCCTCGTCGTCGACGAGCGCCCAGATTTTATACCCCCACCGCGACCACCCCCGTTGTCCCTCTTCGAGTCGCCCTGTTTTATTAGTCCCAAAAGATCAAACGCGATGGGTCGCCCTCTTTATTCGCGCACCTTCCGCACCACCCCCGCAGTGCGGGACCCAGAACCCCCGAGTTGCGAGAGGTGGTCTTATCTCAACGCCTTCGATCCCGACTCGGACGAGTTCTTCGACAACGAAAACGCCGTGTACGAGGACTTTGTTGACCCCGTCACGCCCGTGCACCCGGGAGAACACATGGACGATGAAGAACGGGACGTGCTCGTCGTCCGGATGGGCAACGCCAGCCCCATCTCCTCAGACAGCAGCTTGAGCGACGACGAGAGCCCGCTCGCTGTGGGTGCGCCCGGCATCGGCCAGAGGGCCGAGGCAGATTCAGAGCCCGCCGTGCGCGTCCGTCTCGCTCCGCGTCCCCCACCCACAGGGATGCCTTGGAGGCTGTTTACAGAGCCGGGACGCCCCCGCGAGATGCTCCCACGACGCAGGTTCACGCCGAGGTCCTCGGTCCGTGGGGGGACACACAGGTCTCCCTCCCTGCGCGAGGAGTCGCTTCCTGTGCCCACCCCGAGCGCCCCTATTCCTGTGCCTCGCCGTTCTACCACGTTCGACGACCGCGCACTCCCGTCCCCGTCTACCCCTCCGCGTCAGACTCCGTTGACGCACATCTCCATGTCTCCCCCTCCCACTAGCACTCCCAGGCTCTACACCTGGTCTCGTAACTCTACTCGTTCCAATTCGCCCTCCTCCGGTAGCCCTTTCACCAATCCCCACGCTCGCACATCCTACACACACCTTTCGCCCGCACTCGTTCGTATGCGCGATGTAACTGTCTAAATCTCACCGGTCGCATCTTTCTCTCCTCTCTCTCTCTTTGCTGCATCTATTTTCGGGTTTCGAGGTGTTCCTGCTCGCATCTACCTTCATTTTATAGTCTTCTATGCGCATCTAATCCACTCACTTATCCATCATATATACGCCGACCGCAAAGTGCTACCGACGCATGCTTTGCTGTACCATCATGTGCTTCTATAGTTTGTGTTGCGACAAGTGACTAGATTAGACTGGCTTAGGGCTCGGTTCTCGAATCTGAATCGCTTTCCAATGTGAATCCTCTCTTAGCCCCATCGTGCGTCCCACTTGCCAATGCTCTCAACGATCGCGAATGTGGACTTGGTCGACGACTTGGAGAGAAGCAGGCACGCCGTGTCCTCCGCTTCTAGACCAGGCACTCTCGGAGGTGCTTCTTTAGTCGGAGACTCGGGCAGGTACGACACGGGCGCGGCGAGATTGGAATGCACCGCTATCGAGACGAAAGAGGCGCTATCTCCGCTCGCCTCTAGAGTCGATCTGTGTCAGAACCGCGTCAGCCGTCCTCGTGGCCTCCACGCGTCGAGGGGGGCGAGGCATACATGACGGTATCGATCACGGATCGGACAAAGGCGCCGTCCATCAAGCCTCGCCAGCGTACGTGCGTGACGTCGTCGATCGCGTTCGGGGAGGGCGCTTCGTACACGGCGACGTAAGGGTCGACGCGGTCGATGGCGCGGAGTCTGTCCCTGTAGGTCAGCCGAGCGGGGAAGGGGGGAGGAAGACCCTGACGATGCTCGCCTCTGCGCGCCCAAGCAGGCCATGCCGACCCATTCGAAGAGCGCCTCGAGGCGCTCACGGTGGTCCTCGGCGGTCTCGTCGGTCGACTGGACGAGCGAAACGACGTGGGGGACGTAGACGTTGACCGCACGGCGCGAGAGGGGCGTCACGTCCGTCGCGGGGTGCGCCTCGGGGACGGGGGCGTCCACGGACGCACTGGACGCAGACGTAGACGCACCACCGACGTAGGCGACGCGCCACCGCCCCAGTCCCTCGTTCGCCCTGAGGCGATCCCAAACGCCCAACGCGGCGCGCTGGCGCGCCCCCACCGCGACGCTCGTCGTCTCCTGCCGCAGCGGCACGCGCATCACTGTCCCCCCCCGTTCAGTTCGGGGGGCGCGCGTCGGACGACGGGAGGAGACGCACCGTATCTGTCCGGGCATCCCTTGAATGGGAGCTTGGAGCCCACCAGCCCGAGCTGTTCGTAGAGCGTCTTGGAGACGCAGAGGGTGAGCACGCCGCGTGGGTCGATGCACCACGTGTCGTCGGCGTCCCGCTGCGCGAGGGGGACGGCCTTGAAAGGGCTGATCGGGGTCAGCGTCGACGAGGGGGGGCAATGTTGTGGGACTGACGCGTCTGGGGTCGCCAGGCGAGATGCGTGGGCGTGGAGGTCGGAGAGGGTGAACTGGGCGATCGAGTAGGAGGTCTCGAGGGACGTGAAGACGTCGTCTCGGGCGATGCGCGATGGAAAGACGACGTCGATCTGTCGCAGAGGTGAAACGGGAGTCTCGAAAGATTCAATGGACGGACTTGTTGGACGAACGCACGCGATGTCGCGAACCGCTCCAGCTGTGGCGAAGGCAACGACCCCGTGCTCAGCCTCGTCCTCGACATCCAAGAAAGCAAGTACAACGAGGACAACCAAGTTGAACCAGGTATGTACACAGCCACTGCTCACAGAACAGGGCCAACGACGATGTTGTCGATCAACCTCGTCTTCCCCACCCAAACAGCCCCGCTCATAATCACCGCCTGCTCACCAGACAGCCTGCGCGACAGACCGTCCAAGACGTCGAAGCTCTCCGCGTCGTTCATCTCGACGTAGTCCAGCTTCATCTCGATCCCCCTCGCAGCAGCCTCTTTCGCGGCGTCAACGACGAGCGTCTCGGCCGCACGCACACACGCCTCCTTGGTCTCCCCCGCGGACCACCCAGCTTCGATCGCCTGCAGCGCTCTGTAAAGCGTGTTCGCGACCGAACGCTCCTTTTCCGACAGAAACACGTTCCTGGACGACAGTGCCAAACCGTCGACGGGGTCTCGCTCCGTCGGGACGATGTGTACGTGATCCGAATCCGGGTGCGCGAAGAGCAGGTCGCGGCACATGCGGCGGAGCAGGAGCGCTTGTTGGATGTCTTTCTGACCGAAATACGCGTTGGTGGGCTGCAGGGGCGCGCGCGCCCTACTAGTCAGCGTCCTAGCCCATCGATCGATCACGAATGAGGGAAGCGCACTTGAACGACGTTGAACAGCTTGGTGACGACCGTCGCGACGCCCCTGAAAAAGTGGGGTCGGGTCGCGCCCTCCATCTGATGACCGTATCCTTGGACCTCGACGAACGTGCCCTTTTGCAGGGAGACGTCCTGGGGTATGCCAGAGGGATACATGTCCTGGACGCCGGGCGCGAACACCGCAGAGGGCGTTCGGACGACGCCCGAGACGGTCACTCGCTGTCCTGCCAGCAGTTCGAGGTCGCGGGTGAGCGTGCGTGGATATGCGTCTAGATCTTCGTGGGGTGCGAACTGGGCGGGGTTGACGAAGATGGAGACGACGGTCAGGTCGTTTTCATGGAGTGACCTTCGGACTGTGGACAGACCCCCCGTGAGTGCACAGGCGAACCTGGAACTCGGCAGCCCTGACCGAGAGAGAGGTGACCGTCGTGCAAGGCACCCATCGTGGGCACGAAGCCGACCGTCTGCTTTTCATCGGAGGCGTTCTGTCTCCACGTTCTGCACGTTGCAGCCGAACTCAGGACCGGGATGGGTGACTTTGGGAGCGTCGACATGTGCTTGTGAAGTGGCACTTGACTCGGAAGCAAACTTTGCCAAATGCCTCGAAACATGCCTGGGATCGTTTGCCGGCTGGCAAGCCATCTTCTTCACAGCGATGATCGTCCCTTTGTAACCATGGTTGCTCTCTCGTATGGAGTCTCTCGACTTCAGATTCCCACTCGCTTGGACGACTTATTCTGGGCCTGACTCGGAGGTCTAGAATCATATATTGCTCAGACTCCAGCACGGGACGGCGCTGCGCTGTCGAGCTCGTAGGCCACTATGCAGGGCAACAAACACCAAAACGGGCAACGTATTGGAGCCAAGGACGCACACGGGGAACGTCTTATCTAGAAGAGACGAGGCCATTCCACGTGGTTTCTTTTCAAGCCGGGATAGGACGTAAGTAGTGGTCAGCATGTCGAATTTGAACGACCTTCAGTATAGGATGTCGTCCCACCGAGCCACAGACGAGCGTAAAAAGGTCTTGTAAGTACGTGTTTTCGTCGTGCCAACCATGTCGAGCTGACAGGCCGAGAACTTTGCTGTTTCTTTCGCCAGATATATATGTGCAGGTGGAACATGCGGTTAACCACTTCGACACGATGGATTCCGGGTGTTCGTACCTTCCAGCGTCCAATTTCTATGAAATAGCTTGATCACGAACGGAAACCCTTTTCTAAGTTTGACAAGCTGGTGCTCAACAGTGCCCATCTCGTCCGTGTAGTCTATCGAAGGGCCTTGCCATTCTCACATGCGATATGTCTGCTGTGCCCACGTCCGTATTTCTCCCAGGCGCCGGAGTAGTTATTCCTCTCTCACGACACCACAGTACATTACAGTTATGCGCATTTCATGACGAGTGATCATAGTGATGAGCGCTGAAATATGCGACCGTGTTTGCTTTGCGAGCATCCCGATTTGCCCATGTGAGTGGGAAGAACATCGCCGCTCTAACCTGCGCACACTGTAAACTGGATTTTAGATCTCATCGACATCCTTGAGGTGTGAGTCACGTCGCAGAACAGGCAGGCGTGTGCCTAGTGATGTGCCGGGTGTACCGGTAAGCAGGCTAGGCATCTGGGTCCAGATTCCACAGCATCGGGTTTGAGATAAACCGTCCGTCATGATCGTGGTATTATAATTGATTTCATGGAACGATCATGTCAATTAAGACGCTTCTGCACGATGCGCGTTCGGCGTTCGTCGTACGCCGTCTTCCAACGCTCCCATTCCGACTCCCTCCCACCGTCAGCCCAAATCGCCCACCCGTCCCTGATTTGCATCCAAGTCACCACAGGGTGAACAAGGATAGCAGTGCGCGCGCGTCCAAAGATCGACTGTGGACGCGTGTGGGGAAGCAATTCAGTCAGGACGTAGTGTAAGACGCCGAGGCCGAGGCCGATGCCCAGCCCCCAAATCACCTGATGTGGTGTGTGGTACAGCAAGTTCAATCTGACACGAATGGAGTCATCCAATAAGTGGTATCACGTAGACGCTGACATACCTCGAGTATGCAACGAGGGCGACCCACGAAACGATGACCAAATAAACGACGGATCTAAAAGCCCGGTCGAGAACGAGATATCCGCAAGAAGTAAATCGATGGCGAAAATACATGTGGCAGATCAAGAACGCGCCAAAGTATCCCATATATTGGCTGTGTGACGACGGGAAGCCATACCCGCCCAGATGGAGGCTACTTCCTTGTACCGGAAGAAATTCGGCGCTTGACCGCTGTGTAAGAGGCCGGACACGTACCGTTAGGGCGTTCTTCCTTGATGACGCGTTTCAAAATCCAGTTAAAGGCTTCGGAAAGGAACTGGCCTGCCCACATGTTGATGATGGTGAGCTCGCGAGTTTGTACGGCGAGAGCGGCATAGGCTGGCTGATTGAAGAGTTGTGTGTTCGTGTTCGAGCGGCAGCCCTGCTTCACGCACCATGAGAAGGATGGGGCTCAAAGTGAAGAGTGCCAGAACAAGAGAGGTATCCGAAGAGGCATCGTCTGGAAATAGCAGGTCAGCGCCATGACGATAGTGGCGGACGGTGCTGCCTCACATAGAACATGCGTTAGGTCCAACGATATTCTGTCTGACATCGTCGTAGGGGGCCGTCGTGTAGCACCGCCATTGACCACTCCGCCCGGCCCCGGCCGCACTACCTTCGGCTCTTCAATTTTGGCGATCTTGCATTGCAATTGGCTGTTGAGAACTCTACGTGACGTGGGGGTAATCCCGTTCCTGTTCGTCCAGACGAAGCGTTTTTGCTTCGGCTCACCAGGTAGATCACGATGCAAGGGTCGCGTCTCTGCTTTGCTGATTCGCCTGCCAGTGACTTGCCCGCTCTTTTTGGGAACTCGAAGCTCCGTGGAGTAGTCATATAGCCGATTCTGACTCAAATGGAGTCACAGCCTGGTTTGCACCGCGTGATGCCATTGGGAAAGATGAATAACGCTCAGGGCGGTGAGTGAGCCCATTCGTATAAATACCACGCGTCCTGCTTGAAAGCTGCTCTTCACCTTCACCCCCCTGCGACCTTTCCTCCAATGGCCTCATTGGAGAAAGTCGTCGAGCAGTTGGTATTGCTCGCCGCCAATGGTACCGATGTTGCGTCCGGGATGTCCGTCTCGCGCGGGCCGATGGAACTTATCACAACCACCTTCAAGCTCCTCTTCTCCGCTTCCGCGTTGCGCGACTGGGCGATCCTCTTGGTCATCGGTAGTCTCTTTGAGACCGCCCGCAGGCTGCTCTCTTCTTTATGGAGCGCGTCTGTCAACGCGTTCTTTATCACCGCCGTCTTCGACGAGTACGACGAGAGTTTTCGTAGGTCACCTGGTTCTCATCACCTGATGCGTGCTCAAGGCTATTGTTTGATAGAATGGATGTTGCTATGGTTGTCCAGGCATCCATCGTGGAGTGGGTCGTGTCGTCCTCGACATTGCTGCTATATCTGATCTAGCGATTTCGCAGAATCAGCAAGGAACGTCCAAGTGAACACGTCCTTTTCTGAATATTATACATTACTTGCCGACTCGGAATCGGACACGGTCTCGAGTGCTCGCTCCAGGGAAGTAACCTATCTTCCGGCCGTATCCCAATCATATACCCTCTGGTACAAATATCATTGGACGAGGATCACTCGTGTTTGTGAATCGACTCATGGAGGGTGGTCCACCAACGAATCTCTCCAAGTCAGGTAGGTTTCGCAGATCAATTTGGCGCATACACTGCTTACTCGATCCCAGGATTATGACCCGCGATAGTGAGATCCTTGCAAACATTCTTCAGGACGCGAAGAATCAGTACATCGAAGCTCAGAAGGGTAAGATAGCCATCTATATTTCGGATAAAACAAATAGGTGCTCTATTTGGTCATTCGAAGGTGGCTAGAGTGCTAATTCTTTTTATGGAAGCAGCAACAGCTGGAGGAAACTGGGTTCGCGTCCC
This sequence comes from Strobilomyces dryophilus, assembly GCA_038089955.1. Taxonomy (NCBI): domain Eukaryota; kingdom Fungi; phylum Basidiomycota; class Agaricomycetes; order Boletales; family Boletaceae; genus Strobilomyces; species Strobilomyces dryophilus. The sequence goes on along the minus strand of JBBPLT010000012.1, from coordinate 32,340 downwards.
AGACGATCACTCAACTCCATTATCCTCGACCCAGGCATCACTGAACTTGTTCTAGAGGATATCCGAGACTTCCTTAGTAGCAAGGAATGGTATGCTGAGCGAGGCATTCCATTCCGCCGCGGATATCTACTTGTTCGTGTGATTTGATCTCCCAAGATTTGATACTTACCGCATTTCTAGCATGGTGCCCCCGGATCCGGCAAGACATCTCTCATTCATAGTATAGCAGGAGAGCTGGGTCTTGATGTGTACATCGTTTCTCTCTCCCGCACTGGACTAGACGACACAGGCCTTTCTGAGCTCATTTCTGCTCTTCCCTCAAGATGCATCGCGCTCATGGAAGACATCGATGTTGCCTTGCACCATAGTCTTACCCGCGAGCCTCCTCATACCTCATCCACTCAGTCTCCCAACAACCCCGAGGGCAATCCCAGTGTGCCACCAGGCAGTCCGCCCGCACGCAACGAGAACCGTGTCTCTCTGAGTGGTCTCTTGAACGCTCTTGACGGGATTGGTGCACAAGAAGGGCGCATACTGTTTGCGACGACGAACAAGTACGACTCGCTCGATCCGGCCCTATGTCGTCCCGGTCGGATGGACTTGCACATCGAGTTCAAGCTCGCGAGTCGCTTCCAGGCCGAGGAGCTGTTCAAGCGATTCTTCGTTCTTTCGTCGTCTGCCTCGGTGCCTGCCTTCGAGAGCAACCATGCGGGAAAGCGTGAGAGGGGACGATTCGACGTGGACGTGAAGGAAGACCCCCTCATCGATCTTTCCGAATCACGGTCTCCGCCCGCTTCGACTCCAATCACATCTTCGTCCTCGCCGCTTTCGTCGCCACCATCCACTCCCTCGTCATCCCTCTCACTATGTGTCATCGAAAAGACGGAGGACAGCGAGAGTCTAAACATCGTTCCAAAGTCGGGACCGACTTTCGTGGGCATCAGGCACGGTGGGTGCGCACCGACGCTTTCGCATGATCAAATCAAGGTGCTCGCCGCCCAGTTTGCTCTTGCTGTGCCTGAGCATAAGCTGTCGATGGCGAGCCTGCAGGGCTTTTTGATGATGCACAAGACGAGGCCGTTCGAGGCCGCAGCTGGAGTTGGTGCATGGGTAGACAAGGAACTGGCGAAGGCTTCGTGAGCGGGTCTCTTTGGTCTTCAGCAATGTACAGTAATTGCATATAATCATGCGCATTTATAATATAATATGTCCAACTGACCCCAACGTGAGCGAAAGTTCGCTTGGAAGTCGATGTCGCCTATACTGTACATGAAACTTCATCAACCATAAAGAAAGTGGGTTCTGCCACAAGTACATTTGCGCTCAGTCAGCTTGCATCGGCCGAATCTCCATTGGCTCCCCCGCCGATCGGGTCTCTCAAGCATCCAATTGTCTAGCGAGTTGGGCACTTCACAAACCAACGTGAACGAGAGGCATTCAAGACAAGAACGACGCGCCAGAGTCGCGAAGCCGCTCTACAGCGTTGTGCAACGCCTCCGCGGCCCGACCGCCGTCCGGCGGAACCCGCCCATCGCGAAAGAGACTCCGATAAACGTCCTCGGCAGCGACCCCCGGCGTATCGTCGTCCATGATCGTCCACATCGTGGCGACGAGGCTCCTCTACCCAGCGAAGAGTATCCCCGCAGCGACGTGAATCGCTTCCTCCGAGAGCTGTTCGTCGGCCGTGGCCATGGTGTGGCACGCCGAGAGGAACGCGAGGCCCTCGCGGTGGCGCTGGCGCGACAGTCGGGCCATGTCAGCGAGCTTCAAGCGTCTGCCGTGTGCGAGGAAGATGCCGCTCTCGTGGGGATCGCCGCGGTCCTGCGTGGCGTGACACGCAAAGTGGACTCAGTTCGTCTCCGCCATTTTCGACAAGACGTCCTCGACCGTGCTGTCTGTCTCCTGGAGGCTGACAAATGGAGATGAAGACGCCAGACTTCTATCTCTCTTTCTACGCCATTGAGGCAGACCTGCCTGTCGGTACTTGGTTGAGGGACAGCAAGCAGCCAAATGTGGCATGAAGTTGCCTCCAGCTCTGGCAACTCATCGTCTGGATGTATGAAGAAACCGCAAAGTCGGAAAGATTGGGACCTAGGTTGATGTTTGTTGCACCATACAAACCGTAGCGTGGATAGGAAAACAGCCCGGTCGGGCACCAGAAGATGCGAGGGTGTTTGTCATCCGACTTCTGCAATCAACCGTCAACCGAGGTGAAAATCTCAGACAAGTAGGTCACATACCAACAAACTCGGAGGGAGAATCTTGAGAACTGGATCGATGACTTTCTCCCACAGGAACGTCAAGATGGGTCTGAACACGTCATCCGGAGTCATGTCTCGAACTCTTGCGCCCCTTTCCGAGTCATCACATATGGCGATGCGTCCCTGGAATGTCAAAAGCTGATTCATTCGTAGCTGCATGCTTTCGATTTCGTCGTAATAATTCCATTTTCGATCCCGGCAGGACGACCAGTGCATCACACCTGTACTCGCTTGCATTGAGAAAAATGATGGGCCCGGCGGAAAATGAAGGAGAAAGCTGGTCAATCGTCTTCGGAACTAGGAATCTCTCAAAGCCAGGCAGGGTGCGTATTTCTGCAACGATTGGAGTCGTTGGGCCTGCGCCTGAGCCGAGTCTGGCTGATTCATGCACCTATCATCAACAGGTCGGCCGCCATTGACACCACTAGTAGCGTGCTCCAGCTCATGCGACATGCGCTCGAACTGAGCGGCGGGTTTGGGGTATTGTGCACGGAAGTCGTCGAAAGGCGTGCGCAGCTGCGACAGCTGATTCCACACGATGGAGCAACTTTGCTCGAGCCACTCGACCGCAAGGTCAGGTCTGTGCACGTTGAGGGCAGCTGCAGCCGCTTCGCAGGCGACATCGGTAGCTTCGAGAAGCTGATGGTAGCGATCTGGAAGGGATAGTGCTACTATCCATGCCAACTGTGGAAGAAGATCGATAGCAATCGTGTATGCGTCCAAAAGAGACTCGTGACGTAGGGGGCGAGCGCACGAAATCCAAGTTCGGCAGGCTTCGGAATGCAGAATGGATGGACCTGCGATGGAACGAGCGGTGTGGGATGAATGTAAAATGGCATTAGAAAGGTGAGAAGTCGAGAAAGTTGATCTCGCGAGCGCTAATGTTAAGAGGTCGAGGGAGGCCCGGAAGCGTTCATAGAAAGCAGTAGCGATGTTACCCGGCAGTGGTAGCTTTTCTGGGCATCCATCAGGTGCGCGTTGTATCGCATCCTCGAAGAGGGGAATTGATTCGTCCAGATCAGCAGCATTTCCGGTGCATCTGTAGCGGGTTACCAATGCGCTACCGAGGTTATTCGGGAATTTACGCTTGTTAGGATGTCCGCCAGGGATAGACCGAACTGCATCCCGGAACAAAGAAATCGATCTCTCTAGGTCCGCGATGTCTTCTAGGCGTTCATGGTTACTTAGCTACATGAGCCTGTCTGGATGGCCGTCCGGCGTGGACTCGATCGCATCCTCGGACAAAGAAATAGATCTCTCCAGGTCTATGTCTTCTCCGAGGCGTTCATACCGAACAGATAGTGCGCTGGCCATGTTGTTTAGCCGCGAGGGCTTAGCTGGATGGCCATTGGGTGTACATTGTAATGTGTTCTCTCCCATTGAAATCGATTCCTCCAGGTCGACGGCATCTCCGAAACGCTCATAGTAAAGGTTGGTCTGGATGGTCGTCAGGTAAGGATTAAATTGCCTCCTTGAACAAACAGATCGACTGTTCCAAGTCAGCGACGTCTCCAAAGCGCTCATAGCGAGCCGATAGCGAGCAGCCGAGGTTGCTCAGCCGTGTAAGCTTGTCTGGATTGCTTTCGGAAGCTAATCGCAGTACATCCTCTCCCAGCGAAATCGATCTCTGCAGATCAGCGCCGCCATCTCCGAATCGCTCATAGCGAGCAAACAACGATTGTTCGAGGTTCACTAGAATTCGAGGCTTCTCCGGGTGCCTATCGGATATGGACTGCAATGTGTTCTCTGTCAGTGAAATCGACCTTTTTAGGTCATCAACGTTTCCAGACCATCTATAGCGAGCCGACAACGAGTGGCCGAGGTTGCATAACGAGGTAGGCTTTGCCGAGTGCCCATCTGGAATGAGTTGAACTGCACCGTCGAACAAGGATATGACCCTCTCCAGGTCAACGGGGTCTCCTGAGCGCCGATAGCGACTGAACAACGAGCGGCCGGGATTGTTCGACCGTGAAGCCTTGTCTGAGTCGCTGTTGCGTGCGAGCACTATCGAACGTTTGAACATTGATATCGTTTTCTCGAGGTCGACGCAAGCGCCACAAGTCTCATAGCGAGTGAGTAACGAGTTACCGAGGTCGTCGAGCAACGAAGGCTTGTCTGGATGGTCGTCTTGGATGAATCGTACTAGAACCTCCAACATTGGGATCGCCTTCTCTGGATCGCCGACGTCCTTGAGGCGATCGAACCGAATGCAAAAAAGAATGCCAAGAGGATCAAGCAATGCAGACTTCATCAGAGAGGAGTAATTCAGCCTCTGTCTCATCCGCCTCGTCGTGTTTCCTCTGGAATCGAGCCAGAAGAACCATTCCGAGACTGAGAAGTGTGAGAGGACGATCAGGGTGACCGCGAGGGCGGAGACGAAGCACGTACCGATGTAAACTGATCGGCTCGTCGAGATAGAGGACCATTTCGTTCTCCCGGTAGCGGACCAACTTGGAATTGGCTAGGTTGAAGAGAACAGTAGCACGATCGGGGTGGTTGGGCAGACAGTGAACTCGGGCAAGTTCAAAAAATCTGATAGATTCTTTGAGATCTCCTTCCTGCCCAAATTCGCGATAGCGACCGAGTGTATGGTGACCGCTGTCTGTCAACTCCACGAGTTCCTGCGTTTCCTCTGACTCTGGGGGCTGATGGAAACTGTTAAGAAGACTTCATGTGGATTGCTAACATAATTTGCTCACACTTGAGGTGGCTGCGCATTTATTTCGATCATAAACCCGCAGCCTCAACCTTGAGTTCGAGGGAAAAGCACAGAGAGTTAAAGTTATTCCGTCCGTCCTCTTGCTCCTTGAATTCGATATCTACGATGACGACGTTTAGCTGCCAGAACGAGAGGAAAACATGATCACTCGCGTTCAGATCGCCCGAGGTGGTCGAGCAACTCGCCGACGGCGATTCCGATCCCGCGAAGAATTTCCCCGTTTCCCAGCATCGGTTCCATTTCAAACGATGCGAAGACCGCGAGGGCCTAAACCTCGTTTGGAAAACGAACGCTACGAGAGCGCGGCGATTCACGATGCGGTCTCGTCGTCCCATTCGACCACGTCCTTGTCTACTGACGCACTCTCGTTCAAAGTTCGTGTGGTTCCGTTTTCGGTCTTCATTGCGACGTAGAACCCGACGGGTATCCGCCTCAATCTAGATACGGCGCTGGCAGCGCGAATGTCTGATTCAACCATCAGCGACGGTTCAAGCTGACGGCACGGAACTTGCGCGTGATATATGTGCGTTCCACTCCGATTTCGACCGTCGATTCGAGTGAATGCTCTTCCGAGTCTGACTGGCTGACCCCCTTAGATCCATCCGTAGGGTGGAGTGCCTGTTTGTGGAGATTAGAGGTGAGCCGTGCATATAATTTGAAAGTGATCTATCTTCGGAAGGACTCAATTGTGTAAACCTAGAAGAAATAAGTACGATATGTTTCAAAGATGGGATTCAGATCAACACAAACGCCTCTGGCATATCGGGCTGATCGTTTGAGCCGCAGCCTACACAGCAGCAATATTTAGAAGTTAGGGCGCTGATCGCCTGGCCCAATCAAGCCGCTGCCAGGTGGCTACACTTCCAGTACCTTGCGACTAGTACATAGAAGTGTTAGTAATTCCAAAGATGGGAACGACGATGACCAAACCCTCGCTGTTTCCGGAGATCGGCAACTCAGTATCCTCCACGAGGATCGCCTACTATTCGCCCTTCAGAACACTACGAGTCCCGGCTAATGCCCAACTACGGATCTTCGGGTACCCCGACGGTCACGGGAATTGGGCAAGCAGGACCAAGTTCCTTCGAGTGTTCGGAAGTGCACCCCACGCTCGATCCTGAATGCAGCATGACATTCGTGATCCCTACAAGTCATACAAACCATGCACAACTGAATATCCAGGTATCTCTGTAAGTCTAGATGTACGTCGATCGAGAGAGCAACTTGCAATATTATACGGCCTAGTAGAAAGATGATGTAGTAAAGTATAAGCAATTAGGCGACCGGAGCACGGGCGTATTTCCTGCGGAACTTGCTGTCCACAGACGCGAGGTAGAAGTTGCCAGGCCAGATATTGTCGATCGAGCCTTCCGGTGTGTAATTCACTGCGTTGTGGTTCTTCTCGCGCAACTGGACCGAGCATGGTGAGTGTCACTTCAGATAGAACAGAAGCAAAGAAAAGCCTTACAGAGAGTGCGTCAACGTATTCTTGGCAGGGCACGACTTTCATGCTCGCCAACCGCTTGAGAAGGTCCATCTTCTTTCGAATCTCCGACGTGTCACCCTTGACACGGAGAGTGAAGAAACTCGAGGCACAACCACTTCCGAAGGCAAACATGCTCAGGCGCTTGCCATTGAGCTCGGCAGGTTCGACGGAGGAGAGGAGGGAAGCGAGACAGCCGTAGAGGGAAGCAGTGTACATGTTGCCCAGTCGCTTCGAGCAGTGCATGGCCGGCTCAACCTTCTTTGCATAGGTAGCCTTGGACGCGGCAATGAATGTCTTCTCAAGGTTCTTGTCTGTGAGCGTTGCGGCATAGGGGGTAGCAAGTATTGTCTCGGGAGAAGGAACATTGGCGAACTGAGGTGCGGAGGGAGAGTTGACGAAGTCATTGTAGAACATACGTCCAAAGCCCTTCTGGACTTGCTTGCCATAGGGAGCGTGGAAGACAGCGTAATCGATGTCGTCGAGGGAAAAACCATTGTCGGATTTGCCGTTGGCGAGGCCATTGGCAAGATGGAGCTTCTTCGCTCTTGCGGTCTTCTCCCTGAAACGTGCGTAGGAAGCATCAAGAGCGGAGATGTAAGTGGTGACGGAAACAGGTCCGTCGACCTCGGGGTACTCGGAATCCAACTTGGGCTTGTAAAAGTCATAGGTGTTTGTCATGTGGTTACCGTGAATGGCTTGGCAAATGAACGTCAAGCAGTGTAAAACGATGAAATCGGACACAACTTACGTTCGATGACCACCGGTGCGTTCGGACCGATAAGAAGGGCACATGCACCGGCACCGCCAGCAGGTCGTGCGGCACCTTCCGCGTAGATCGCGATATCACCAGCGACGACGATAGCGTTGCGACCGTCCCAAGAAGTGGACTCGATCCAGTTGACAGCATTGAAAAGGGCGGCAGTAGAGCCGTAACAAGCATTTTTGGAGTCGATGCCCTCGATGTCAAAGTTGCCAGACTCAGAAAAGAGGTCCATGAGGGTGGTCTTGACAGACTTGGACTTGTCAATGATGGTCTCGGTGCCAACATCAAGACGACCAATGGACTTGGGGTCAATGTTGTACTTTTCGAGAAGGCCGTTGACCGCTGTTGGGGGGGCGGAACTAGTGAGTACGCGTGCAACACGTAAATAGACGCGACACACCATTGAGGGCAAAGGAGTTGATGTCCTCGCGGTCGTCGCAGCAGGCCATGTACTCCTGGCCGAGGCCAATGGTGTACTTTCCGGCAGCGACGCCGTCAAAGACCTCGAGCTCGGCCTCGGAGATGCACTGAGGCGCGGGAAGTAAGCAACAAGGAAGAGTCGCGTGAGCAATACATACCCTGCGGGGGAAGTAGACCTCCATGGCGAGGATACCGACATCCTTTGGACGGGGCATGGAGTATTCCTCGGAAGCGACGACGGGGATGGCCATGGTTGAGAAGAAAAGTAGAGAGGTGTTGAGGGCAAGATTGGGGTGAGAGGGGGATTATATACGTGCAGGCTCTAGACAAGGTTCGATTTACATAACCTCACATTTTTTGTGAAAATCCTGCGGGTAAGTCCGACTGGGTGGCGTGTTTCACCACTGGGCAGAATTACGCGACATTACCTCTTTCGGACGTCTTCCAGCTATTTGGCTTTGAGACATTCAACATCCACCCCTGCACCGGGTTGCAACGTTCTCCAGTTCAGTAACGTTCCCCCCATCCCCAGTCCAAAATCGTCCGTCTTCCGAATGCCACAGTTCGCTCGATGTTATGTAGCGGCCGTACCTTGCGTGTTTTGCACCGCAGATGATTGAGCGAGAGTCGCATTGTCAAGAATGCACGCTCCAGTTTCCCCCGACCGCGGATCAGACATCATTTGCGTCGTGTCCGCTCTTATCGATGTCAGAGTGCACGCTTGATTGGGTACGATGGCCCTGTCGGTCACCCCTACTCCGTCGAAGGCGACATTGCTTGCCGGCGGCCGCTACAGCATTTGGAGTCAGCCTCATCGCCCGGTCAGCCACCCGGTCCACGATGAAAATGTCAGGCATCCGAACACAACGGGGTCAACGTTCCGTCAACATCGCCAACATGCCATGCGCCTTGTCGGCTCTCGTCTCTAGGCGTGCAGATCGCTTCCCGACGAATCAAAGGACACTCTTCTTTCCCCCAGGCGGACACACTCATGATCGGCACACAATCCCACCGGACCAGCTGCGCATTTCCCTCTCCGATCCAGTCCTCGTCGCCGCAGAAGCAAGGCTCTCTGGCGCCTCACAGAGATCGGGCGATGGCGACAACGTTCTTCAAGCGCTTGAAGCTGTGAGACCCCCAAACGACCACCCGTCGAACGCGTCCAGATCAAGCGCAACGCCAAATCTCGCACGATCCGTCGGATGACATCGTTGAAGTGATGTCTATAAGCTTGGTCGATGTCTCACCTGACGACCCTACCTCTGGAAATACGAGGAAAGCCACAGCCCTTCTGAGTACGGTCACCTGACTAATGATGGACCAGCCGTCACTGCCCCTATCTGGCCCCACTGGCCAGTCATGTCTTCAAAGAAGAATTGTGCATCCGAGGTTATCTCAACAAGTCCCCAAGGTTGGCAAATAACGTCCCGCGGAAATCAAGAAAGAACATCACGTCCATGACCCGCGAAATCCTTCCCAAGGTCCTAGGACGACGTCGAGCACTCAAGGTCGCAGCGACGTCGAGGGCGGAACAGGTGATACAGGTGAACCAGCGTTGGGTGAGTACAGGGAAGGCATGCGCCGCTGATCGTCATTCCAAAGGATACAACGAAGACGCTAAACGAACCTCGCACGCGTCTTTCCGCGAGGCCGCTTTCGACAGCCGCTTCCGTAACCCTTCGAACCCCACACGCACACGCACTCCACTCCCCCGGGACGGACACGAACACATCGGCGTCCGAGTCGTTCGATCTACACGAGTTTTCGTACATCACGGCATTCACGACACCGCCTTCCTCACCTTCGACCGCCCTTGATGCGAAGGCGTTCGAGCAAGGGGCCTGTCTTTAGCATGCGGTATGACGAGGTGAGGAGCGGAGACATATCAGTGCAGCGTGGTGCCAACGTCCACCTGGCGTTGCATCACAGCAACTTGAATACCCAATTCGTGATTTAACTTGTAGTCAGTGTTGTGGCCCTATACCAATCGGCATTTTCATCATGATCTGATGCGATAAGATGTTCGAAATGACGCTCTTGAGTGCTGGCATGAGAAAGTCACCCGGGCCAGATCTGAAATGGCATGGCATGTTCAACGCGTGTCGATCGCAGTCATGTTTCAAGTATTTGGTTCGCTTCTGATCGAACAAACAAACGTACGAGTACACGCCGAGACCCACTACGTGGTTCGTCCCACAAATGGAACCGTAAGGAGCTTTCCAAACCAGCTTAACGGTTGTAAAGTGGGTCTCGTCGATAGAATCATCTTTGCTCTCGCCTCGTGTTTATCAATAACAGTACTTGGCTGCATCGCCGCCTCGCCATGCGCAAAACTGACCTGAACCTCATGTAGGATTGCTGGGCCGTGCCAGGGAGGTTGATATATCTACGTCGGAAGCGCGATCAATAAAGCATACCTACCAATTTCCGCAGCCTCCCATGTCGCAAGCCGTCGTCGAGAGTATGTCAGCGCTGACGCTCGAAGTCACGCCATATCGTCCTCCCTTCGACGACCGAGACGCCGACCTCACTCTCCACAGCTCGGACGGCGCCCGCTTTGCGGTCCACAAATTATTCTTGACCATGTCTTCGTCTCTGCTGAAGCGTTGTCTGACCGTCGGATCGTCCTCACCCTCGCCCGCCTTCGAGGAGTTGACCTTGAGGCAGGACGGAGGACGGGACACGATCGACCTCGTCGAAGACGGGGTGACGACCGAGCGGGTCCTCCAGTACTGCTATCCCTTCTCCAACCCCGTCCTCGAGAACCTGGACGACATCCAAGCCGTGCTGGAGATGATGCGCAAGTTCGGGATGCAAGGCATGATGAGTCGGGTGCGCAACCTGCTCGTCCAGCCGTCGTTCCTCGAGGGTGAGCCCCTGCGCGTGTTCGCGATCGCGTACCGGTTCGGGTTGGAAGCGGAGGCGCGGCTCGCGGCGCGGTACACGCTCCGGTCGCCCATGTTTGGGCCGTACGTCAAGGAGCTGGAGCACATCCCTGCGTCGGCGTACCACAAGCTGCTGCAGTACCACCGCAAGTGTAGCGTGGCGGCGTGCTCGCTCACGTCCGACTTTTCGTGGTTCCCCGGGTTCGCGTCGCGCTGGGTGTGGTTCCAGTGCGACGACTGCGTGCACCACTCGCTGTCGTGGCCGCTTGCGGACGGCAAGATCTACGAGGTGAACACGTGGTTCATCGAGTTCATGGAGAGGGCGAGGGAGGCGCTGAGGGAGAGGCCGTGTGCCAAGGTGGTCACGGACCCGTTGTTGATCGCAGAGGCGCTCGAGTCTGCGGCGGCCTGCCACACTTGTCGACCTGCTGCATATTTGGATCTGAGCACGTTCATCGGGGACCACTTCACGGCGGAGGTGGACAAGGCGACAGAATCGGTTCGTTGTCGCGTTGTTGACTCTGTCTCTGTCTCAGATGGCTGAACCTTGATCTTGTTTAGGTGGAACTCGATGTGTCCTTCTAGAGTGGGTCAATTGGAAGACGGGCATTTAGGTCGTCGGTCGTGTAACCAACTGTACAACAGATAAGTTAGGGCATTCTGAATCGTCAAACAAGAGGGTATACTATTTCCGAATTTGGCAGTGCCAGCTTGTCCATGTCTGTCTCGGTTGGCATTCGACTCCTTGGTCTCCCTCGCGCTCGACTCCTTCCCCGTCGTGTACACGTTCATTGGCAATCCGGCCTACTGAGGTCCTTTGCAGCGACTCGTCCAGCACACTATGCTTGTCCGACCCCCGTGGTCCTGTCGGGCCCCAAGCCAGACAAGCACGCCAAACCGTGCGATCGCCCCGCCCTCCGCGAAAACATCTACACCCTCCCGAACCTCCTGACCGCCTCGCGCATTCTCGCCTGTCCCGTCCTCGGCTGGTCCATCCTCCACGACGACTTTGTCCTCGCCACAGGCCTCCTCGTCTACGCCGGCCTTTCAGACCTCGTGCGTGTCGCGTCCTGAGCTGATCCTCGGAGGAAAAAAAAATAAACGCATGTGATGCCCACACACAGGTCGACGGATTCTTGGCGCGGCGATTCGACATGCGTTCGGTGCTCGGCACAATTCTAGATCCCGCCGCTGACAAGGCGTTGATGACCACCCTCACCGTCGCGCTCGCCGCCAAGGGCATGTTGCCTTGTACGTGTCACGTGTCCACCCCGTTTCCTTTTGCCTTTGTCTGACGCGGCCGTCGCCCAGTGTGGCTGGCAACGATCATCATCGGTCGCGACGCGCTCCTGAGCCTGTCCGCGTTCTACATCCGTTACACCTCTTTGGCCCACCCAGTAAGCGACGTCGTTGGACCGCACAGGAGTACGCTGTCGATCCGTTGGTGACCATGCAGAAAACGTGGCGTCGTTATTGGGATTTCTCGATCCCCTCTGCCGAAGTGCGTCCGACGACCATCAGCAAGGTGGGCGCGTCCTCTCGATCGGTTCCTCGCGAAGCGCCTGATTTCGTGCTTTTTTTCTGGCTCGTCGTCTGGTCGGTAGTACAACACCGCTGCACAACTTGCGATGATGTTTGGGACGACCGTCGCTCCTATCGGTCCGGCGTTTCTAAGTGCATATCTTCCAGAGATGCAGTACGCCTGTCGCTTACTTGTCGTGCCTGCGTTGATGCGTTCTTGTCAGGGTCCTGGTCGCCGTGACCACCATTTGGAGTGGCCTGTCCTACGTGTTCTCCAAGGACGCGGTTCGGGTTATCTCAGAGACGCGCAAACGCTAGCCTCCGTCCCAATCTTCGTAGTTGTATCTTGCCACTCGCTCCCACACGCCTTGGATGCTGAGATGATGATAATACACATTACACGACGCGGGCAAGATACAGACAACAGTCCGGAGTACACCGACGGGAAAAAAGAATACAATATCATTCGTGTTGAGTCGGTCGACGTCGACGGACTTCTTCTAGGGCGCCTACGATGGCTTGCTTGTTGGCGCAGGCTTCTCGCCAGGCGTCGCTTGCGAACCTGATCAAATGGTGAGCAGCCCCATGCAACAAGACTGCGAGGACGCACTTCGCTCGACGAATAAACACGATGCACCAGGCAGCGCTCTTGAACGTCCGACACTTTCTCGCGACTGGGGGCGGAGACGGCTTCGGGTATCCTATTCGCGCTATGCAAGCCAGGATACGTTTGTCGCTGATCACGACCATGTCAGGTCGGGTATGACTAGGAGACGCCTGTTCACGCTACCTTACTTCGAAACTCGCCAAGAGGACGAGGAGGTATCGCTTTTGATAGCAGAGATCGTCCCGCAGCGTTGATTCTCGGGTGAATTTGGCCTTCAAGTAGTGGATCTGAACGATTAGTCCTTTGCACTCTCGTTTGTGTTGTGCCTTGACTTCCTCGAGCTGGTAGTCGTCTCTATCCAACGGAGACCGTGTCAGTGCCTGTCTCAAAGAGACAGAATCAGTACGTACGTGGCGCAGACATGTTGCTGCAGTCGTTTCGTCTTGGCCTTTTGGTTCTCGAGCTGATCGTTGAGGAGACGGATTTGAGTCTGAGCTTGCTTCTTTGCGCGTTCTGCCTTGGCGACCTCGTCTTTTTGTCTCTGCTGCGACATGTCCTTTTCCGCCCGGAGCGCCTTCAAGTCCCGACCGAAGATCTCCGCGTCTTTGCGGACGCGCTTCAGCTCTGCCTCGAGCGCAGCGATGGTCCGAGCGATGTCCGTCTTCTCCATCGCCATTCGGTTCTTCTCTTGCTCCGTCCGCTGCAATGTGTCAGCCTGGCTCGACAACGCGCGTCGGAGTTCCTCGATTTCGGCAAGATGAATGTCCAGTTGCTGTCGTCGGTTTTCGTGCGATTTCTGCGAGGTCGCGTACTCGTTTCGCAATTTATGTGCTCGCTGGCGCGCCACGTGAGCGAGCGCTAGGATGAGAAACGATCTGGGGGGAATTTACCTCGGAGGCCTGGGCGTAGCGCTGCTGAAGATCTTTGTGGTCCCGGGCGAGGATAGAACGTTCCTGTCGCAGTTGCTCGATCGTCGACGTGTTTTCACGTACTTTGGCTTCCAGGAGGCGGGCCTTTTGTTCCGCATTGGTGTTCACTGTCAAGGGCCGTTTCAAGCATGCATCTCGGTGGCGACCTGTCTTCGTACCTCGGAGTTCTGTCTCCAGTTCATGAGTATCTTGCTTGGCCTTCTGAAGCTGATATTTGACGTCGTCCATGTCCTATCTTGACTTCAGTCGGCGAGTTCAAAAAGTCGACACCATACTCACCGCCTCGGTCCGCTGCAACTGTCGAGTGACCTCCCCAATCTCGCGTTGTAGGCGTTCCTGCTCGGTAGACATCTTCCTGAGGCGCATCCGCTCTGCCTGTAGTTCCGTCTCAAGATCAGTGATGACCGTCTTTGCCTTGTCCACGTCCTAGAACGGAGCCGACGTGAATTTAGGCATCAATCCAAGAGACTGATTCCCTACCCCTTGGGCATCCACTCTCGATCGGCGACTCTCGCGTTCCGCTTCGACCGCTTTCTTCACCTCTTGTTTAGCGTTGCGCACCTCGATATTCATGCGATTTGCGGCGTCCTGGAGGACGGCCTTCTCGCCCAAGAGCTGCCGCTTCTCGTCGTGCCACTGTTTCTTCATCGTGTCCAACTGAGCGTTCACGTTCTGAAGTTCCAGACGAAGCCCCTCGCTTGTTTTGATCAGCGGGGTGGGCGGGTTGGCCAACAGGTCGCCCGCCGATATGTCGAAGGAGAGAGAGCTACCCAAAAACGTTAGTGCGGGCACCAGAGGACGGCTCGGTCGCTCACCTTTCATCGACCTCGTAGGCTCGGTGCAGCCTCGAGAGATCGATCTTCACGAAGCACTGTTGGCAACGTAGCTTCTCGAGCCGGCGAAGTCGTCTCTCTTCTCGTCTCTGCAATCTCGCGTTTTCGTTCTCGAGTAATGCGATGTTAGACCGCGCGTCCTCGAGGTTCCTCGTGAGCTCCACGACGTCCAGTCCTGCTTCTTGTAGCTCGTCTAGTTTCTGATCAATGCTCTCGTTCGCGTAATCAAGTTCGGTTTGCAATCTCGCAATCTCCGCTAACAGAGGCGAAGCGGTCGGATCACCTGTAGTGGCGTTCAGCCACGAAAGCTGTCAAGCGTCGTCATGAAACCTCCATTTCAGGTTCAAACAATGTCGGAGACGTACGTCTTTCAGCGGCGCTCCAGGTGTCTTGGGCATCTTGAGGCTCATGGCCAAAACGTGTCGGTGGATGGGAGAAATGCCGCTCGTGCTGACCACTCTGCGCGGCGTCGCCATCTCCGCATTGCTGTTCTTAAGCATCCTGACTCGCCCCAACAACTCCTCCTTTTCACGCTCCAACACCTCGATCCTTGTGTCCTTGGCCTTGTCGATGGCTCGCCGAGCAGGAGACTGCTGGAGGAGTGAGGACAGTCTCGCGATCTCTCTGTTGGCCTGGTCCAGCTCCGCCTCGAGCGCTTCCTCAGCTTCATGGTTGCTCAGCGGCTCAGCGACCGCCAGATCGCGCTGCTTTTCCAGCTCGCGTTCCAACGCGGTCACCTTGCTCCGTAAATCAGCCGTCCTCTCTTCGTCTGACCGCATCTTCTCTTCCGCAGCTTCCAACGCCTCCTGCATCTGACGAGCAAGTTCCGACGTCCGCTCGGCCTCATTCTCTAACCTCTCGATCCGATCGTTGGCGTGTTCTTCCTCGACCTCGTACTGATCAACGCGGTCCTGCGCACGCACGAGTTGTTCCTGGAGCCCTTTGACGCGTTCCGCCGAACCTTCCTCCAGCTCGGCGATGTACGACTTGAGCGATCGCAGTTCCTCCGCAATCTCCTTGTCACTCTGCGCCGAGCACCGCTGAAGTTCGGCCAGCCTGTCCGACTTAACTTGCAGCTCCCCCTCGAGACGATCGAGGTTGGCGTCGCGTTCAGCGAGTTCATGTTGCAGCTCGGAGAGTCTCGCTGTCGCGCGCATTACCTCTGTGACCATCTCGCTGAGTTGACTGTGGAAATCCTCCTCAGCAAGTTTGTTGGAGAGCCTCTCCTCTTTGAGCTCTTTCCCAAGGCCGCCGAGCTTACGATGGAGCGCCGTGTTCTCCTCCTCGAGATCTCTCACTTGTGCGATAGTCCCTTGCAAGTCGCTACTGAGCGTGCTGATCCTGGCGTTAGCTTCATTCAAAGCACCACCGAGCTCCTTGCCGCCTTCCAGTGCGCTGTCAGCTTTGGCAGCGCGCTCCAGCGCAAGGTCGCGTTCTGTTTCCAGATGTTGACGGATTTTGTCCGCCTCGCGTTCGGTCCTGCTAATTTCTTCGACCGCTTCGGCGTGCTTTCCTTCCGCTTCTTCAACCCTGCTCTCCAGCTCAGTGACGATCTCTGAGACCCCCTTCTCCACCTCCGCCATCCGCTCCCGCCATCGATCCTTGTCCCTTGCTCGCTCGCTGCGTTCTTTTTCCAGGTCCCTGGCCACCCGCTCCTTCTCCTCAGTTACCTGGTCGAGCTCCTCCGTCATCTTTTGGACAAGCACTTCTAGCTCGAGTTTCTCCTCTGCCCACCCATCTGCCTCAGACTCCTCCTCGACATCCCCCAACGCGCTCCCAGTACTGATCCGCCTCGCTCTCCCCGCGCTCTCCACGCTCAACCGCGGACCTTGTTTGACCTCTCCGTACTTTCGTAATCGTGCGATGAGGTCGAGGTTCTCCTCCTGCAGCCGACGATTCAGCCCGTGCAGGTACCCGTTGAGCTTCTGCGCGTCGAACCGACCCATCTTGCCGCGCTCGCCGAGACCAAGGGCGGGGTCGTACGACGTGTTGGCGCGCACGTGGGTCACCAAGTCCTGCGAGGACGCGGTCGAGATGACGGACCCTCTTTCGCTCGCGTCGTCGATAGGACCGAGGTAGTCGGCGTCCGCAGCCTCGGATGGATCGTCATCGGGCATGTACGTCTGCGCGAGGGGATGCGACGTGCGACCCCGCCTCGGTCGGGGCGTGATCCCCGCAAAGGTCTTGTGCATCGTGGTTCCCGGCGTTGCTTGCGCGCCATCGGCCTCTTCGATCGTGACCGGAAGCGCGCTCATGCGTCTGTGGGGATGTGGCGTAGGAATCTTCATGCGGGGACGGGTGGTAGAGTTGATGACGGAGAGGAGAAACGACCTTCGGCGAGTATGGGGTGTGAGCGGTTCGGAATCCACTTCGATGTCGTCTTGCGTGTATAGTTCTTGCGGGGGCGGTGGGATGTTGAACCGAGCGCGTGGGCGAAGTGCGATGGCAGGCATTGGTGTGAATACCTCTGATGGTGCAGGAGAGGAAAATCCGGTCGACTGAGCGATCGGGAAGCGTATGGGTTGAATCGTACGGTCCATCGGATAGCTAGGATCGGACGACGCGGACGAAAACGTGGGTTCCCTGTCCGACGTACGTCCATCGTCTGTATTCGAGGCTGGTTCGGCTTCACTCTCGACCTGTTCATGAGAAAAGGCGTCCTGGTCTTCATCACTCGTTCGAGAGAACTCGTCATCCGGTGGCTGGATGACTACACTCGGGAGTGAGGGGAAAGCCGGAGAGCCGCTTGCCGACCGTGGAAGCGGGACGCAACTGGCTGCAATGGGTGACTCCGGATCTCTTGTGAATGGAATGGACCGACTGCTCCGTGGAGTAGAGTTTGGTGGAGAAGACGCCGAAGAAGTGGACGTTGAATGAGAGAGCGATGGCGTTCGAGTACGAGCGAGCGGCCGACGCAGAGCGACGTTGCGAAATTTGTCGACGGGTGAAGGCTGAGGCGAAACGTCGTATCAATCGACAAACTCCGACGAAGCAAGAGACTCACCTGCGGTTCGGAACGTAGAGAAACCGAGTAGTCATATGGCA
Organism: Strobilomyces dryophilus; assembly: GCA_038089955.1. Classification (NCBI taxonomy): domain Eukaryota; kingdom Fungi; phylum Basidiomycota; class Agaricomycetes; order Boletales; family Boletaceae; genus Strobilomyces; species Strobilomyces dryophilus. The sequence goes on along the minus strand of JBBPLT010000012.1, from coordinate 14,871 downwards.
GTCCCTGTTTCTTCGAGGTGGGATCCGGCGGTGGTGGCTCTGGAGATAATGGGGAACTAGCGCGACTGACCGACTCCAGGGCATCCACTAGGGACATGTCCTCCGTCTCGTCACTCTCCTGAGGCGGCAAGTACGCCTCTGGCACGCTGTTGGTGCTCTTCTCTGGAAGGTCCTCGAAATCGGTGGCCTCCTCGGAATCATGGGGCAGTGACGTGATGGCGCTCACGTCGAAACTTTTCTGAGCGACGCGACCAATTGACCTCGATCCTGACAACTTCACAGAGGCAGAACGGGAAGCAATCGAGGTAGCAAAGCGGGCGGTGCTCGAGGTGCTCGACTGGAGTCGGATGGTGGCAGTGGCGTTATGGGACGAGGCAGCTGCTGGGGTGGAGTGTACGGGAAGCTCGCTGTCGTCGTCCGTGGTGTGATCGGATAAGTCGGTGCCGGGCAGGGCAGAATGCTCGAGCGAGGGCAACGACGGCAGCGACGACGGCTCTCTCTCGTCCTCGATCCTGCGCCATATTCGCGATGGGGTTTCAAGCAGAGCCATTCTTCGAAACAGCGAGCCGAACCTGCAATGAAATGGTCAGTCGGCAATACTCTCGAGCCCAACTTCGAAGACAAGTCACGCGTTTGTTGTACCCACGTGACCGCGTCATGCCCGCGTGTTGATTCGTTGGTTGTGAGTTTGAACTACCACGGTCTCGGACACTACTTCTCCGGATTCTGACTCAAGTGGAATCGTAGAGTCTGCCGTGTCGCTGGGAAAAATACGCCCTGGGCAGTGGCTCGGACTGCCTCGCTTCGAGGAACTGCTGTTGCTCGCCGCTAATATGTAGGACCGACGTGACGCGCGGGCGGCCGACGGAGTCACAACCATCTTCAAGCTTCGTTTTTCCGCTTCCGCGTTGCGCAACTGGGCAATCCTCCTTGTCATCGGTAGTCTCTTTGAGACCGCCCGCAGGCTGCTCTCATCGCTATGGAGTGCGTTTATCAACGCGTTCTTTATCACCGCTGATTTGGATCAGTACGACGGAAGCTTTCGTAAGACACCCGGTTCTGATCACTTGATGCACGCTGAAGACTATTGTTCGACAGAATGGATGATGGTAGATTGTCCAGGCATCCGTCGTGGAGTGCGTCGTGTTGTTCTCGACTATCTGTGATATAGTAATATCGCAGAATTAGCAAGGAACATCCAAATCAACACTTCCTTTGTTCAACATTATACGCTGCCCACCGACTCGGACAAGGTCTCGGGCCCTCACTCCGAGAAAGCGACCTATTTTCCAGCCGTGGCCCAATCATATACTCTTTGGCACAGGCACCATTGGATGAGGATCTCTCGTGTTCGCGAATTCATCGAAGCCGAAAGTGAATCACATTGCTCAGGATGCTAAGAATCAGTACACCGAAGCTCAGAAGGGCAAGATAGGCGTCTATATTTCGGATAAACTGATCAGGTCTTCTATTTGATCGTTCGAAGGTGGCTAGAGTGCTGATTCTTTTTGTGGAAGCAGCAGCAGCTGGAGGAAACTGGTTCGCGTCCCAGACGATCACTCAACTCCATTATCCTCGACCCAAACTTGTTATAGAAGATATCCTAGATTTCCTTAGGAGCAAGGAATGGTATGCTGAGCGAGGCATTCCATTCCGCCGCTGATATCTACTTGTTCGTGTGATTTGATTTCCCAAGACTTGATACTCACCACATCTCTAGCATGGTGCCCCAGGATTCGGCAAGACATCTCTCATTCATAGTGTAGCAGGAGAGCTGGGTCTTGATGTGTACATCGTCTCTCCCGCACTGGACTAGACGACATAGGCCTTTCCGAGCTCATTTTTGCTCTTCCCTCGAGATGCATCGCCCTCGTGGAATATATCGAGACTGCTTTCCACCATGGTCTCGCCCGTGAGTCTCCCATGCCACTAGGCGGCTCGCCTGCACCCAGCAACAACGCTGTCTCTCTGAGTGGTCTCTTAGACGCCTTTGACGGGATCGGTGGCGCATACTGTTTGTGACGACAACCGAGTACGGCTCGCTCGATCCGGCCCCATGTCACCCCGGTCGAACGGACTTGCACATTTAGTTCAAGCTCACGAGTCGCTTCCAGGCCGAGGAGCTATTCAAGCGATTTTTCGTTCTTTCGTCGTTGCCTCGGTGCCTGCCATCGAGAGCAACCATGCGGGAAGGCGTGAGAACGGACGATTCGACGTAGACGTGAAGGAGGGTCCCCTCATCGATCATTTCGAATCAGTCACAGACGTCTCCCCTCGCTTCGACTCTAATCAAATCTTCGTCTTCGCCATTTTTATTGCCGCCATTCACTCCCTCGCCATCCCTCTCACAATGTGTCATTGAAAAGACGGAGAGGGTCTAAACGTTGTTCCAGAGTCGGGACCGACTTTTGCCTGCATCAGGCACGGTAGGTGCGCGCCGACGCTCTCCCGTGATCAAAAGAGGCGCTCGCCGCCCAGTTCGCGCTTGCCGTGCCTGAGCATAAGCTGTCAATGGCGAGCCTCCAGGGCTTTTTGATGATGCACAAGACAAGGTTGTTTGAGGCTACGGCGGGGGTTGTGCATGGGTGGAGAATGAACTGGCGATGGCTTCGTGAACGGGTTTCCTTCGCCTTCAACTTGAATGCACATACATTTCCACATGTTGATAGAAGGTCCATAGATCAGACATGTAGGGCCGGGTCTACTGTGGAAGTCGATATCGCCTATGGTAGATGAAACCGAAGGTCGAAGTGGTACGGCGTGGCGTTGAATACATATAGCCAGCGTGACTGGCGGCAGGTCAGGGGAGGTATAGTCAGTTCTGCGTCGCGTTCGTGGACTTGTCGAAGGTACTAGCTGCATCCTCTGCCACTAGCCGAAGCGCACTGGTAATAAGTGGTCTACCGCCGCGTAAACTTGACGGGCGTTGAATGGGGTGGGACGCACTGTTGCGTGACGCAGGATATAGGAAGTGTTGGACAGGCTAGAGATGAGGGAACTCAGACGGGATGGTAGGCGTTCAGTGAGCCGTGCAATCCCTAAGTATTGTATGTAATATCGAGACTACCGAACTTTATCTGATTATGTAATTTGAGTCGCCCTCTAAGCTTACTAAGCCGAGAACTCAACTGACCTCCAAGGTTTGGTGAGGATATCCGCTGTCGAGGCACGAAAGCGCGAAGCAGGGCTCATAACCTGAAGAAACACAGGTTATGAGCCTGCTTCACTCTTTCGATCATCCATCATCGTCTCGCCTGTTCAACAGGAGGAAATACTTTTCTACCACAGCCACCAGCACCCGCCCGTCCCCACTCCGCCAGATCTTTTTGAGCACCATTGTCCTCTCTCCCCCGACGACGGGCGCGAGGACGCGAGGACCGCCATTACCCTCTCCCACTTCCTCGTCTCGCGACGACAACGGCACGACGACGATGCCCTCACCCCCTCACCGTCACCGTCATCTCAGCGACAGCAACACGACAAACACGAGGACGCAAGGACGGCCCCACCATATCGCACTCACTCTCGCCCCCTCGCCCTCGTCTCAGTGACAACGACGCGACGACAGGCATGGGGACGCGTTGCCCTCTCCCATTCCCTCGTCTCGCGACGACAACGGCGCAGGCATGTTCGTGATCAGGTATCCCATGTAACTTCGCTGGTCAGGGGTCACGGGTACATGGGTCGTCGTTTCACTACCCGTACCCATACCCATGGACACCCGCACCCATGATCCGCGCAGGTTACCCAACCCGTGCAGGTTGCTATGTGCAGAAATGGGTTAAACCTGTGAGAACGTGGTACAGAAGCGTATGGAACGCTGTGGGGTTAAATGTCACCACCAAGCTGACTACTTGTGATGTTGCTGATCGACACCACCAGATCGTTTCGGCGTCTTCAATGCATGTATCGACTCCCTTCCAACATGGTATTGCTTGAGCCTTAATGGATATACTGGCCTGTAACTGTCCATCCGCTAGTACACTTCGTTTTGTAACATTCTACTAATGCTACCGGCTTTCTGTGCTTTTCTGGCTTATTCCGGCAGCGGCGAGGTAAGAAAAGCTGAAAAAGCGTAAGAAGCACGAAAAAGTAACTGGTGAATTTACTGATGCAGACCGCCACAGAAAGGCGCTGGTTCCCCGGATTGCGTGTCTGGATTTTCACCTCGTCAAGTCGAACTTGACTCTGAAGTGAAATTCGGTATGACGATGTGAACACTGAGACCGCTTCAGTTCGAGTCAGCCAGTGCGCCGTCCATGCCTTCCACCACGTGTGTGGTTCAGAACGGGCTATCTGGCAGATAATCGAAGGAAGGTCAACTCGGAAAGAATGATCGATTGATGAACTTGGTACCAAGTCACAAGTAACCAAGACTGATTGCATGTGCCGGCAGAGCAACCTGATCTAACTACCAAAACTCGTAGTCTGCGCTATCTGCTCAAAGACAGCACATAGTAAATACTAGAATATCCAAGGATTTATGAAACAACAGGTGAGCATACATACTAAGCACGACCAAGGGTCTGAACCGAAAGTACAGCTCGAGTCAATCGATTGGTTCAGTAAGGTTTGATCTCCAGATGGATCTAATGGCATTCGTCAGAGGATATCGAGAAAAAAAGGCGGTAAATATGTTACCTCTGAGATAATTTCGTTTATTGGGACAGCAAGTTCCTTGGCGTACTCCACCATCTTTCTCGGCACTCTCTCGCGGCAATTCGGACAGCTGCCAGCCTTCCTAACCAGACCTTCGATCCACTCGACATTCATCAATGTCTCTGCACAGGGCCGTACTCGCAGCGCGTCGATGACACTGTCCTGGTAACTCTTTAGAGATAGACGCGACAGCCCATTCTTCCTGCAGAACTTGCAGTCGAGCGGCGGGAGTGGGAACAAGGACCATAGCCGAATAAGCTGCGACATGGCTTGCCCACAGCTCGCGTGGAACTTGACCAAGCGCTGGTAGTCCGAGCCGGAGATGAAGTCCAGCTCGGCGACGTACTCGGGTTCCCAGACTGCGAAACGCAGCATGTAGCGTGCCGCGACGTTGGTCTCCACTTCCGCCCTGTACCGACATGCGATGGCGAACACGCGCATGGGTTCCTGTTCGAGGAACTCGGGGGCCGTGATCATCTTGACGATGAATTTGCCCACGCACTTCATGTCGTACTTGTCGGCCGCGTCGAGGACCAGCATGACCATGTCTAGATTCTCCAATACGGGGAGCTCGACGTCATAGACGGGGGAACAGAAGCTGAGCAGCTTATACAGCACGAGGCTCTTCTCGGCCACGGGTATGACTGGTAGTCCGTACTTTGTTTGGTCCGCAGCCTCGTCGAGCGGACCGGGCTGTGGCAAAGCGAACATGTTGGCGAAGAAGGGGGACGCCAGCGACAAGAGAAGCTTGTAGAAACGAAAGTCGACGTTATCTGAAGTTCGGAGAATGACGTCTGCATTGGGACGGTTGAAGGGAGCAACGGCGTCGACGTGTGCGAGACTCTGACACTCGAACTCGATGGGGGCGGGAGAATCGGGATCGAGGTCTCGCAGGGACAACGGGGGAGACTCGGACATGGTGGAAAGGAGAGCTGCATCGGCCGGTGTACTACACCGACTGGAGCGCCGTGGACACAATAACAGTGGCGGCAAGGCAACCGATTGATCCGACTCGGACTGCCACTAGTCACTGTCCCCCTCTTCATCTCACTGTCAACCCAACCAACTTTGTGCAAAACCAAAGACATCTATCTTTACGCTCTCCCGTTCTGATGATGCTTTCATTGTAGACTATTCGCTCTACCTGGGCATCACCGGGCCCTGAAACGTACCAATGACACCGGTTCAACATGCGCTGTCAGTGTCATATCTCGACATCGGCTTGGTTACTGGAGCCCGCTCAACAGTCTCCAGTAGCCCAGCTCACGATCTCACCACTAGGTGCGTGAGATCGGACTCCATCATCCTCGCTAGGTTCTCACCCTTTCAACGATATCCCGAGTGGAATCTGCACCAAATCGTCATGAGAGCCAGCAATGACTACGAGGAAGTAGTACTTACGCTTGCAATCGCCTCCTCCACCGCCTCTGCAAACATCTGCACAAAGTTCGACATGTATGGTTGTGATTTCCGCCGGCAGAACGTGCAGCCCGCCGCCCTGTTCAGTGCTTTCCGCACATTTTGATACACTGCTGCGGCACAAGGGGTCTCCTGTAATATCACAAGAGTTTCCTCCAAATACTCCGCCCACCATTCCCGCGCGTATGTCCCGTGTATCAAGAAGCGAGCATCCGCTCGCTGCGCGCACATACAACAGTTCGTCCACCATTTGAAGAAGCCGTAGCTCTCCCTTTCTTGAACCCAACCGAGATTGTTCCCGAGTGCCGTGACCGCCTGTGCACATTTGGTGCGGTAAGTGGCGAGGTTTCGAAGGTCGGCTTGGCTGATGTGCATCAACGTCGGGGAGTTCGCAGATGGCGCTGGTTCGCGCAAGAGGCACGCCGCCGCAGTTCTCGCTTCTGCTTCGTAGCGAAAACGGTAGGCAACGGCGAATACGTTCAACGCCTCCTTCTCCAGAACCGATCGTTCGAGCAACGTTCTTCGAACCCTCGACTCCACCTCTTCCATGCCGTATTTGACGGCGGCTTCCAATACCCCCTCTACGTCTGCTACGCTTCCGAGGCGGGGATCTTCGACGGTGGCAGGGTAGCAGAATCTCAGAAGTACGTCCAGCACCTGGCCGTTTTCGGTCACTGGAATCACTTCAAGACCGAGGTACGTCTCTTCGTGCGGGCTGCGCACTTTTGGCCGGGGAAGATCGAACATGGAATCGAAGAAGGGCGAAGAAAAGGCCAGCAAACAACGATAGACGCGAAAATACACATAGTCGGACGAACGAAGGACGATATCCGCCTTGCTGGAGTTGAATGGCTCTGCAGCGTCTCGGCGCATGGCGTGCGGATTTGTGCGTGCGAGGCAAAGGTACGTAAACGAGTGCTCGGGGCCCTTTGTTTGGGATCTATATACTCCTGAGCTTGAGAACTGGGGCCAATACATAAATCCGCTTTCTATTTCTCAGTGGAGCCAGTCCCTTGCTGCCATGTAGCCAGTGATCGGAGGTTACAGCCCATCTCTCCATATGTCCGAGGAAGGCTCAACCCTGAGCTTGGCTATTCTCACCGAGACCAAACATATTCTGGGGTGAATTGATATGGATTTTCTCTCGGTGATACGAGCCCGACGAGTCGGTACCGACCCTGGGATATGTATCGCGACATCCTTTGGGCCACCGAATAAATGAGAGCTTTCCCATATTTACATCGTGGATAGTTTCAGGGCCACCATGATCACAAACAGTGGGAGGTAATGTGATTCAGCTACTTTGACTATTTGATCAGGAACCACATATATCGCATAAATGTTTGTTGGCGCGTTACAAACAAGGACCAAGAATACACGAAAAACTGGTACAATAAACGAGGAGGCATCTCTTCAAACGTACAATATCTCTACCCCCTTGTGGATACTTAGATTCATCTCAAGATCTTCGTCCGCATCACGACTATTCGTCATCTTCATCTTCGCCTTTGAAGATATCGGTTAGGATTTGGCTGCTGGAACCAACATCCGAATGTCGGTGAGTTCGTTGTCTCTTCACGGTGGTCTGCGATACTGATTCGTCTCTGCGGCGCACGCCACACGACAGGCGAGATCTCGGCAAAGCGCGTTTTGGTCTGGGGGGATTCGAGTCCAAATCCTGAAGAGATACGGGGTATTCTTCTTCTTTCGGACAAATTTCGAAGTTCTGGCTGCCACAACGACTGAGACTCCGAGACGGTGGTGCATCGTATTCGTTATCACTGTCGAAAAGAGAACAACTCAGACCGACCGTGATTGTGGCGTGCAAGCCCTTACCATGACTGGAGTTCCCGGTATTTTTTCTTCAAGGAATCGTATTTCTTGCGTAGATCGAGGGTCTCCTGTCTTGCTTCTGCCTCCCGTTCGCAGACGGCGAGCCTTTCTGATTGCAGTTCTCCAAGGTTATTCTTGTAGTGGGTGCAACGTTGACGCAGATGCTCATTCTCCGTTACGAAAGCCTCGAGACGATTTGTCAGAGCGTCGATTTCTTTGGACATGACAGCGATGGATGGGATGTCCATGTATACTTTGCGGACCCCGGGCAAGATAAATTCATGATATTTTTGAGGGACAAATGCAAAGTCAGGTGTCGCTAAAGTTCGAAGATGAGCCCATCACGAGTGTAAGAAATCAAATCAGAACCTATGTAGAATGGTTTGCGGCAGGTGGGACACGCCGATTTGAGAGCGTCTGCTCCAGCATTGATGTGGCTTCGTAGACACTTTTCGCAGTGGACGTGGCCTGTCGTGCAGAGATGAATGAGCCATTGTGGCAGTCCGACAGAGCGACGTACCGCACGGGACGCAAACTGGGGTTCGGAGGACGTCGAGGCAGATGCCACACTCGGCCATGGTGGTCCAACAAGGACATCGTAGGTATGTTTGACAGCGAAGTAAGGGATCATCACGTGATCGCGTCGGTGTTCTAAATATGGACAAATATGGACCCGCAAGCGCGCCCGGGTCAGACCTGTCAATATATTACTGGCGGGACCGTCCAACTTTGACTGTTTACCCTCATCACTACCAGCGTCACTGCGACTGGCTCCTCGGTCCGCGCTTCTGCGGTCGGCTTTTTTAGCTCTTGGAGTTCGGTCGATACATTGACCATCACGATCCTTTCACTTTACTGACTTTTGAATGTCAAGTTCGGTCAATTCTCCTTTTACTCCTTCTCGTCCATTGTCTAGGTCCTCGTCACGCGGTTCACTGCTTTCTGCACGCGCGCCGAGTCCGTCGATCTCTCTGAACGACCCAGGTATTTTTCAACATAGTTCATTCTGAATTCTTTGTCACACCCACTCTACCTGGTTCGTTCCATTTCATGCAGTGGCTGTTCGGAGTCATATGTCAACCTTGAAGCACTCTATTCGACAGCAACAGGCCCAATTACACAATCTAGAGAACATTATTCTACGCGGTCCGCGTCCGCTCCCTCCAGGCTTTATGGCGTCGTCCAACCATGTATCCAATCCTTCCGAAGATGTTCTTGATATTAGCGCACCACCTTCTTCCTTCAACCCCAATTTTTCAACACCGAAGATGAGGCGAAGATCCAGCTTCGACGTATTACAAGGGCTGGCCGGCCGTGACTCCAACCTTCCCCTGCCTCGGCGCGAGAGCGCGACGCCAAATCTCAAGGCAGAAGGCATCCCTGAGGGCATTCCAATGGACTTCGCAGGTCATTCGATCACTAGAGAGCCCATCAAGCGGATTTCTAGTCCCACGCGTACTCTCAGTCGTATGTCATTACCAGTCAAAGGCTAGAGGTCTTTCACTGACTCAAGATTCAACCACATTAATGAATGATATTTCGACAGGCATACCCGTTGCGTCAGTAGGTCAGCTACTCGTTTCTGCATTCTAGAGGTTCTCGTTCACATTGATCCGTGTAGGGAATGCCCGAGCGCTGGCAGACGACGGCCTATCTCCGAGCATAAACTACACTTCCCCTCAAACGCCTCCTCCAGTCTCCCCAATAGATCCAAACCTGGCGAATAATCCGGCCAACCTTAATTCTACACCTTCCCTCCAGGCACCAGCGTCCCCGAATCGTCGGTTCTCACTTACTCCGGGGGGAACTTCCAAGGTCCTGGCCGACCTTCAAACAGGCGTCATCAATGCAAGGAACGCCCTCGAGAATACCAAAACTCAGCTTCGTCTGTCGCAACGTACGGTTGCGCAGCTAACACGCCAGACGGAGGACCTGAAAGAAGGTCGAGAACGACTTCGATTGGAGAACGAGGGCTTGAATAACGTCGTCGCACGCAAAGAACGACTACTCCAAGAGGTGTGTACCCTTGTGTCGTCTGCTCTTCCGTGCCTATACTTTAAAAGGTTCTCGAGAGAGCACGCAAAGCAGAGGCAGAAGCTACTACTCTGAAGTCGCAGCTCAAGACGGAAACGACGACTTCGAAGCGATCATTGCGCGAGATGGAAGCTGCCCTTGCGGAATCGACCGCGCTATCTCAAAAGTCCGAGCGAGAGTATATCACGTTGCGCGACAGCATCAAAGGCATGACCGAGAGCTGGAAACACGAAACGGACAGACTCAGGGATGAAATGCGGAAGCGGGAGGAGAAAGTTAAGAAAGAGGCGGAAACAATTGGCAAGAAGTATAAACAATTAGCCGAGGAGATGAAAACAACTCAACAAGGCCAAACAACGGTGAAAGATCTCCAGGTCGAGAGCTCCAAAATTCGGAAGGAAATTGAGGGCGAGTTCCAGCAAGAGATTACGCGACTCAGGACACAGGTCGAGGAACAATCTCAGCGTAGCGAACAAGCCATTGGAACTGCCAAGTAAGAGCTGCATCGAACTTGTCCCGGAAACGGTTGTTGACAGTCCGTAACTTAGCACGCTCGCCGCCGAATTGGCACGGCTGCGCCGACTTATGCAATCGGGTGCTGGATCACCACCTTCAGTTACTGACTTCGAAAACACGAGCTTGGGCTCGTAAACTTTACTTTCCCCCTTCTTTCTAGGTGGTAGATGTTTCTACTTGTCTTCGCGTTTCCTCACGGACGGCTGTCAAATCATGTACCAGATACACTCGTTTTACATACGGCTCATTCCTGTTCCATACTCCGCATATTGCTCACTATTTAACCGCCTTAATTTCTTTCGTTAATGGAGACTCCCGAAGTGCTCGTGATTTATCGGACCTGACGCTCATCATAAATCACGAGCTAAATCTCGCTCAGGCTGGACCGACAGCCTAGTACTAACCGGTGCTACGTCAGCCATGTAAAAAAAAATCGATAAATCCAGCACGCCTATGCCTACCGTACCACCAAGTGCTCGTCATGGCCACTATCACGACCCCTAACAGAGGTGTTTTGTATCGAACGTCACATTCTACTTGCCGGTGCGTAACGTCCAGTCCAGACAAAGTACTATCCTTTACTAGTAGCCCCCAGTTCGGCACCTACCGGTGTCTACGTGCCGAGTGTAGTAAATGCGTGTAAGCATGTATAGAGATTAATTGAAGGGCTCTGCTTTGGACTGTACGACTTAGCAGTTGGGTTCGCCTGATTCGCTGTTGCATCATGCTGCGCTGATGGTTTTGTAAGTCCGACATGGAGTTGCTCAACAGAAAGCACTATTCGGACCCATGGCATGCACTTAGTCCTTGGAAGCTCGCAGCCTACGACGCGTCCCTTCAATGTGCGACTCGGAATGATCGTGATTAGTTATATCTTGCAGATTCACTCGGCGGGTGACAACTTGCGTGACAAAAGGCCGACCACATGTACAAAACTGCGCGATCTCGAGAACTACATCGTTTTGACGTAGGATTACAAAATATTGTGGTTGGTTGTAGTTTCTATATAGTACCGTATATAAATCAATCACGAGTCTCCGGATCGGCAACGATACCTAACCGGCTTACTGCATAAATGGGCCGCCTTCCTTCGACAACAAGTCTTAGTCACTCGCTCGTCATGGCCTATATCACAACCCCAATAACAGAGATGTTTGGCATCAAACATCCCATTCTGCTCGCAGGTACGCGACATCTAGGTGGTGTCTGATAAAAGTTCAACTTACGTTCGTGGTTAACTTGAAGGCATGAATGTCGCCGCCGGACCAGAACTCGCGGCAGCCGTCACAAACGCTGGTGGATTGGGCGTCATCGGTGGCCACGGGTACACCCCAAAGGTGCTGAGGCAACAGGTTTGTACGAACCTTGCAGTCTAGCAAGAATATGTGACAGGAGCTGAACGTCGAACGTTGCACACAGATTAAAGCAATCAAAGCAGTCCTGAAGGACCCCAACGCCCCTTTTGGTGTCGATCTTCTTATCCCGCAAGTCGGGGGTGGCGCACGCAAGACCAACGTAAGTATCTTTCCTTGTCCAATGTGGAGTGGCTCATGTCGGGCACTAGTATGACTACCAGAAAGGGCAACTGAACGAGTTACTTGACGTCATCATCGAGGAGAAAGCCTCGCTCTTCGTCTGTGCGGTCGGCGTTCCGCCTCCACATGCAGTCGAGAAATTGCACAAGGCAAGCATACCCATCATGAATGTGAGTAGTGGCGCGGTGCCAAATTCCGGTCCCCGGTCGTTATGCTGAAACACACACGTGTCTTGTCATAGATGGTCGGACACCCAAAGCACGTCGACAAGGCACTCGCCGCCGGAGTCGACCTTATCTGTGCCCAAGCAGGCGAGGGTGGTGGACACACGGGCGACACACCCGCCACAATTCTCATCCCTGCATGCGTGGACGCCGTCAAGGGTCGCAAGTCGCCACTGACGGGAAAGCCTGTCTACGTCATCGGTGCCGGGGCTGTACACGACGGTCGGAGTCTTGCTGCCAATTTGGCGTGGGGAGCGCAAGCGGTGTGGGTGGGAACGAGGTTCGTCGCATCTACGGAAGCGAATGCGCCCAGGGCACACAAGGAGGCAATCTTGAGCGCAGGTTACGAGGATGCGGTGACGACGGTGATTTACACTGGGCGCCCTTTGCGGGTGCGCCGTACGCCATACGTGGACGACTGGTAGGTCGATGCCCAGACCATATCTGTACAGCTTACGGTGTTCTGCAGGAATGAGAACCGGCAAGAGGAAATCAAGGAGCTGACGTCGAAAGGCATCATACCTTTCGATCGGGACCTCGAACTACATCCTGAGAAGTCGTTGGAGTCGCGACCATGGCTTATCGGACGCGTGGCTGCGCTCATTCATGACGTCCTACCGGCACAACAAATAGTGGACAATATGGTGTCGGAAGCTGCGACAATTTTGCAACAGAACGCGTCGTTGATTTCAGTCAAGGCGAAGCTATAGTCGTATTAGTCGTCGACACGCCCTCACAGGGATACGCCCTTGCATTGGACTTTGGATCTGGGTTCTAGATACACAATGAATATACTGGACTGTACAATATTGAACTGTACAGTGACGTGCATGTTTGACCTCACGTGATACACGCGTGCTCATAACCGACGCGCGATGGTGTGACGGCACACTGCACGAGTTGTCAGAACATGATGTCTCTTCCGACCAAACAGAAGCTCAAGGGCGACATCGTGCGTCTTCTTACACGCGCGCGAGATCAAGGTCGACTCGAGTGAGTTCCTTATTGGTCATCCAGATCCTAAGCGCGCGTGTCTGACGCCCGCGTACATGCAGACAACTGACCGTGCGTATCGTGATTCGGGAGCTGGCGGAACAACATGGCATCGAAGAGAGCGTGTTTCAGAGCGAGAAGTACAAGCCTTTCATCAAGAACGTCGTGGTCACCACCGTGGTGAGAGACGCGCGCTCGGCCAGTCGTGCGTCCGCTGACACGACGTTCGAACCAGCATGGTTTCAACGACGTATCGCACGGGGAAGCCGAGGATCCGGAGACCAGGGAGGACGACAAGTCGGATGCGGCGGCTAGTAAACGGAAACGGGTAACTGTGCGTTCGTCGTTCCGTCTGGGTGGCGTGTCGATGACGGGTCTAGGTGCACTCTCCGAAAGAGGAATCTGCGGAGGACGCTGGGCCGTCTGAAAGCGAAGCAGCCTCGTCCAAGAAAGCATCTGCGCGTCCCAAGCCTTCCAAGGGGAAAGGCCGTCGAACCGCTGATAAGCCAGCAAAGTCGGGAAGAACGTCACAGAAACCAGAGAGCGAAGCGAAATACAAGTCCAAGGTATGCTATCTCGATTCTTTTCGTCTCCTGTGGTTAACGTATCTGTTAGGCCATGATCGAGTCCTCGGACGAGGAGGCTGCCCCGGAGTCGGGGAGGCGGAAGTCTACTGGATCTCCTAAGAAGGGGAAAACACCTCGCAAGCCGTCCTCTTCGAAGCCAAAACAAGTATGCTAAACTGAGAGGAGCGTTTGTGCTCTTGGTCATCCCATACTTACGTCTGCGTTTGACAGCACCAGAAAGTGGTCAAGGACGACTCGGACGTTGAAATGAACACTGCAGGAGGCCCCAAGCCCTCTAGTTCTAATTCTAAGCTAGCGCTCGTGACTGGGTCACCGAAACGCACGGGCTCCAGATCAACAAGGGATCCCGTGCGTAGTTGCTGATCATGGTACTTTCTGTCTGTTAACACGGTGCAGATGGAGTCAGAGCTATCTTCAGTCATCGACGAGCCACCGACGAAGCGAAAAAAGCAGGCAAAGGTATATATTGCATTTGTCTTTATCCACTAAATGCTAACCATAGCAGGAGCCTGCAAAACTCCAAAATGACGAGAAGGTGAAACGAGGAAAGAAAAAAGAACCACTGTCTAAAGATGAGGAAACTGTGAATAAACTCAAGGTAAAGCATTCGCACACTTGTAGAGGGCTTAATCCAAGAGGATTTTATCTAGGGCATGGTACTTGCTTGCGGTGTGCGCAAAGTTTGGAAAAAAGAATTCGAGGGGCTGGATAAGCCTTCGCAGCAAATCAAACGGCTTCACTCGATTCTTGGCGACCTGGGGATGACACCACGATATAGCATGGAAAAGGCGAAAGCTATCAGAGAAGAGAGAGAACTGGCACAAGAGCTCAGTGGGTGCCACTTTAATTGCATAGTTCCCATGTTCAAGTTTTGTTTCACTCAGAGGACGTGCAAGAGTTCGATAAAGCGACAAAGAGACGCGGAAGGGGGCAACCTAGCTCACCCAAGTCAGCAGAGTCAATGCATGAAGACGATGACGCAAATGTGCCCGTGCGAAAAAAGGTCTGTCAAGGATCTTCAAGTTTGATATCTGGACGAGTCGATGCTCATTCCTCCAGCAAAATGCACGG
>JBBPLT010000011.1:113057-187205 GCA_038089955.1 Strobilomyces dryophilus | reverse complement strand
GGGGGAGGGGGGGGAGGGGGGGGGGGGGGGGGGCGGGGGCGAGGTGGAGGGGGCGCAGGTGGCGGGCGAGGAGGGGCTTGCGGGCGAGGAGGGGCACGAGCGGGAGGTTGCGGGACGAGGCGGAGAGACGGCGGAAGAGGAGGCGCTGTGCGACGGGGCAGAGGCGGAGAGAGACGCGCGCGAGGGCGGGCAGGGCCGTGCGGGGGACGAGATCGGCGATGGCGAGGAGCAGCTCCGCGGGGAGAGCCTGGAGGGACATGACGACCGCGACATGGCCCGCGGCTTATAAGCATCCCCTGACGTAACGCGCGGGTTGCAATCGCGATGCGACGTGTCTTGCAGCGCTGGTCGACCCACAACGGTCCGTCCCCGTCCCTCTCCCTGGCCCCCCCTCACCCCCCCGGCAGCGCCGTACCCCGCCCGGACACACGCCTGTGGCCAGCTCGCCGCCACCCAGCCCGGCGCCCCCGTCGTCCTCGCCGGCGCCCTCCTCCCCGAGCGGTACTCGCCCTCCCTCCTCCTCCTGACCCGGCTGACCGTCCCAGGAAAATATCAAACGTGCTCTCCTTCTTCCCCTTCAGAGACGCGTCCGGCACCACACAGCTCGTCGTCCGCCGGAACGACCACAACGGCCTCGCTTCCCTCTCTCACGTCCCCGTCGAGTCTTCCGTTCTCGTCACAGGCCGCGTCGCAAAACGGCCCTCCAAGGACCGTCGTCCAGTCGGTCTCTCCCTGTCTCTCTCCCTTCTCCCCTCACCCCCCAGCAGTCCCCCGCCGGCGACGTCGAGGTCCACGTCGACGCCTTCACCGTCCTCAACCCCGCCGATTCGTCCCTCCCTTTCTACCCCTCCGACGAACACACCCTCGTCCGTCCCTTTCCCACGCACGCCACCACCTACTCATCCTCTTGCCCCAACAGGTCAATGACGAACTTCGGGCCCGCTTCCGGTATCTCGATCTCCGCAGAACAGCCCTGTCCAGCAACATCAGACAGCGAAGCAACGTCTCCCGAATCGTGCGAGACGCTCTCCACGCAGACGGTGCGTCCAGCCACATCCCCACCAGATCCCGATTCATTTCCTTGCAGGCTTTCTCGAAGTCGAGACCCCCCTCTTGCTGAGATCCTCCCCCGAGGGCGCGAGAGAGTTCCTCGTCCCCACCAGGCTCTCCAAACATGCCAAAAACGACGTCCCTCTCTTCTACTCCCTCCCTCAGTCCCCCCAGCAACCCAAGCAGCTCCTCGTCTGCTCCGGTGCCGTCGAAAAGTATTTCCAATTCGCCAAATGCTTCCGCGACGAGGACGGCCGCAAGGACAGACAGCCAGAATTCACCCAAATCGATCTCGAAATGGCCTATGTCTCTTGGGGTCGCCACCACCACCACCACGACCCTTGGCGAATAGGTGCCCACGAGGTCCGCGCCGTAATCGAGTCTCTCGTCGCAAAGATATGGCTCCAAGTACATGGCCTCCGCCTTCCAACTTCGTTCAAAGTGATGACCTACTCCGAAGCCATGGCACGTGTGAGCCCCCATTCATTTGCGCCCACCCTCTTCTTCTCTCACTCGTCTCTGGGACCCCAAGTATGGATCAGATAAACCTGACACCCGCTTTGCCATGGAGGTATTAACCATATCCGTCTCTCTCCACCGCCGCGCTCAACAGTTTGATCCAAGATCCAGGACATCTCCTCTCTCCTCTACCATCCCCACCAGTCATCGCTTGCCGATCTCCGTGAAACCATCGAGACTCTGGTCGTCCGGCCTTCCCAAGACCTGCCTTTTGTCCGCGCGATCGAACAGCTTCAACTAGCCGACGAGCCCACCGTGGTAGGTCCCGTGCTCACCCTCGTCCATCATTCACACCCCCCCCCTAGACGCGCGTCGTCCTCACCAGTAGCAACGTACTCACATGGTTGCACGAATTCATCTCCCCCGCAGTCGACCCTCGAGTCCATGCCACCGTGAACAATGCGCTGAAAATCAACGTGGGCGACACGCTGTATCTGTCCATGCGCCAAGCAGCTCCCAAGGTAGGCGCGGCTCTCAGCAACGTGTCTGCATTCTCACGCGCACAGGGTGGATCCACGCCGTTAGGGCGGATACGCACACGACTATCAGAATTGGCGCAGAAGCTTGGTGCGTGCTAACGTTATCCCTGTTGTGTTTGGGTTCCTTCATCCTGTCTCAGGAGATTACGTTCCTCCCGCCTATCCACACTTTTTGTGGGTGACCGAGTTCCCCCTTTTCACCAGGTCAGATCCAGACAAGGAGTTTTTGGCGCGTGGTCGATGGACCAGCACCCACCATCCGTTCACTGCCCCCATGTGGCAAGACATCGGGGCCCTGTATGATGGTCGCATTGACCAGGTCTGTGATCCTCATGTGCAAGTGCTGGTTATCGGAATGACTTTTGTCCTTTTCCAGGTTCGAGGGCAACATTACGATCTCGTGCTGAATGGCACCGAAATCGGAGGAGGTTCAGTCAGGGTACATGACGCCGCCATGCAGCAATACATATTTTCAGACGTCCTTCAGGTAAGATGCGCTCGCTTAACTACCCTCGTGCCGACGGACAACCCCGAAATTAGCTCGATGAATCAGAAATGGCCGCTTTCGACCATCTTTTGCAGGCTCTCAAGTGCGGCGCTCCTCCTCACGGCGGGATCGCGCTCGGTAAGGTGGAACGATTGGGCAATTGAACTCGGGACGTTGACGCGCGTTCTTCAGGGTTCGATCGACTCATGTCCATTCTCTGCCAAACCCGATCGATTCGAGATGTGATCGCCTTCCCGAAAACCAGTGTTGGTACTGACCCCCTCTTCAAGAGCCCAACGACAGTCTCCAAGGACGTCTTGTCTCAATATGGTATTTAGGCTGTCCGTACGTAAAGCATGAAGGGCAGGAACAAGGAGATGGGGCACTACTCCCACAGCGCCCGAAACGGTCTAGACGGGAACCTTGCTGGCGTGATTGTAGTCCTGATTGCGATTTGACCACGCGTGGCGCAGGCGCTCGGCCCCTTTTTTTTCTTGTTTGACCAGTTCAGTGTGCGATACAGATCGGCGCGAGCCAATGGAACGCCAATCCGGCGATATGAAATGTGCATGATCGAAAGGAACGAAACAGGGCGGCCCAGTGGGAATGTAAGCAGGTTCGGGCTCATTATTGGGGCGGATCCTGGGGTGCACGTTCTACTCGCCATCATGACTGGTACCCCTTGAAAGTCCGAATGTCGTGGGTCCAGTACCGTCGTATCCCCAAACGATCGATGACGGAAAAGACGAACACAGGAGAGAGCAACTTACTCACGGAAATACAGGACCTGCTGCGAGCACTGCACTGCACGTGTGGCGACGGGAAATGGCGTGATGAGCTGCGCGACAAAAGTTTGCACATTGTCTCTTCATTCCTTGCCATCAGCACTATGTGCGCACATGGTTCGAGCGTTCGTGACATCGTATCGTATTATTGTATCGTATTCACTGGTCGTCTCACGATAAGTAATCCAAAGGAAACGCGAAGGAAATAAACAAGCTAGCCCCCGAGACCCGAGCCGAATCACGTCGACCCAACTTCCACTTGTATCGTGCGATCTGATCGAGTGTCGGGAGCGAGACCAGGCTGGATTGTCTGATCACGATCATACGACGGGGTATGTAAAGTGGCGACCAATGATGCAGTAGGATGACGTGGCGTATCATCCCCCCTGTCTGTATTGTCACCATACCCGAATGTACCCCAGTCCTCTGGCCCCGCCGAAGACTGTGGCAACGTGCCGCCGTTCAGGTCGGAAGACGAGGCTGGCTGGGGTGCCGACCTGCCCGAATCTGAACCGTCCATCGTGTGTATGGAGTCATCGATCACTGCCAGAACACTGCGGAGTTTCGAGTCCGACTTGCGCGACTGATGCGTCGATGGCGGATGGGACTGACGACGCTTGATGCTCGCGGAGGCGGACGGTGACGTCGACCGTGAAGGCGTACCAGACGAGCTCGGCGAGACGTCACTCCACTCAGAGGACGAATTCGCGAACAAGTTACCGGCGGGAACCCACGAGTGATTCAGGATGTCGGGCGGCGAGCTACTGGTAGGAGGTGTATTCCCTAGCGGACTTGGGGAGGGTGATGGTGCATTAGCAATGACGGCTAGCGGCGGGAGGATGGTGAATATTTGGTCTTCCGCTTGCGGCGGCCCATACGAATCAAACGGATCCGGAACGGATTGAAGCATGGGTTCCAGAATAGGGTCGGAGCTGAGAAGATATCAGTATGGGATGCACAAGCATTACGACATCGGATGCACATGATACGTACGCTTTCGCAGTGAACCGATCAAATACATCCATGGTGGAGCGCACTGCGACGCAGACCTGAGAGAAGGGGTCAGAAAGAGAGATCGTCGGCGCTCGCGTGCATGCACACCTTTGCTTGGACCACATTCCAGACCTCGTCCTCTTGCTCCATGATATCACGATAATGCTGGGCCTTCAGGTCATCAAGTTCATCAACCTGTCGCTGTAAAACGGAGAGCGCTTCTCGGAAGCTTTGGAGGTCTACAAGACATGAACGGAGTTCTCGAACTATGAAAGGAAACATACTCCTCTGCTTCTTGTTCATGTTGTTTGCTTCTGTCTGTCGGATGATCTCACTTCTCTCCCGGAGTGCTTTCTCGTAAGAAGTAGAGCGTTCCTGTGGATGATTGATGAGATCCTCTAGTGACCGAACAGGAGAGGTCGTACCTGTACTATCGTCCTGTAAGTATCCAAGTGCCCACGCAGGGGTTTCTCGAAACTTTTGTCAAGTGATTCAGCCTGAGGGGGAGGTTGGAGGAGCTGACTCGGGGCTGGCCAGAATAGCGACGAACCAATACGTGCCAGTGGTTGCCAATGAGGTGATGCAGCCCTGAAGCTGCCTGGAGCCTGGTCCCTGTCTCGTACGACGGGCCCTTCAAGCTGTTGAACGATTGGGTTCGTTTCGCCTCGAAACAACGAATGCTTGACGCACCCTGAACACTTCTCCAAAGAATCTGCGAAGGCTGCGGTGGCTTTCGACATGTGGAGCAATGCTGCGCGGTAGTTCGCGCTGCAGTTCATGAGCTGAGACCGGTACATCAGCATACCCGCTGTGTGGTGAGCAGCAGTAGAGGAGCACTGCATGCATACCTCGTCGTAAGCCTGTAAGCTTACTTTGAGGTCGGCCCGAGTGATGATCTTCTCGGGACCATCAACGCCAAAGTTGATGGCCGAAGCGTGCGTCGTGTCCGAGAAGGTGGGCGACGGTGGGTCGGGCGACGTCCAGCGTTTTGGAGAGAGCGTAAGGTGGCGAAGTGAATAATTTTTTCGTGACATGGCTGCGACGAGGGGCTGACCGACGTCGTTGGCTGTAAGCCGCAAGGCATGGCATACGCAGTCCCTTTTTGGCATCGGCATCGTCCAATCACGTTTTCGTATACACATTCTACTCTACTTGGCCGTGACTCGCCCGTCCATGACTGAGGGTACATGCCAACCATCCAAGGATCTCCGACACGTACGTTCATGCCTTGCCCCGGATGCCCGACGAAATGTCCGACATCTTGTCTGGCGCGTCTCGGAGGAAGAACAGCTTCGCCCTTCGTTGCTTGGTGCCCTTGCGCTCGCCCGCCCTCTGTCTGACTTTGATGTCCTTTACATGTGGAGAGTTGACAAAGAATTGCATCTCGACGCCGGTGCGTTGGACGACGTTGCGCAAAATGAAGGACGTGTCCGGACCGCGTCTTCTGACGGATATCAGCACTCCGGAGAAAATTCCCGGAGCGTGTTCAGTCGTGACGGTGAGCACGGAGCCAGGGAGGAGACGATCGGGATGCTTCCGGGAGAAGAGGGTTTCGAGCCATTCCCGTTTTTTGGGTTCTGGCAGGCC
The DNA here is from genome assembly GCA_038089955.1 of Strobilomyces dryophilus. NCBI lineage: Eukaryota > Fungi > Basidiomycota > Agaricomycetes > Boletales > Boletaceae > Strobilomyces > Strobilomyces dryophilus. The sequence goes on along the minus strand of JBBPLT010000011.1, from coordinate 181,305 downwards.
CACACGCAAAAAAGTCATGAGACCTTTGCCTCTGCGGAGAGCATCGTGCTGGCCCGAAGGAATGGGGAGTGGGGGAGGAAGAATGGCAGCTTTAGAAAATGGATAGGAAGCGGGCGTTGCAGCGGAGGAGAGCAGCCTTGCCAGGGGCCTGCATATTCCAACGGCCATCATGAGAGTTGGAGTCACCGAGTAGACTTGCCAAACTTGGACACGCTCGTTCGTATACACCATCTTATGATCACGCATGCGTTCATTATTGTATGTCTTAGGATTCGATATGGCAGAAACAGTCTCAAGATGCGACAGTGGCGGCCACCGAAATGGCACAGCGACATAAATATTTAGCAGGGTGCAATGCAAGTTCAACGTGGCAGGCCGCCTCGTTGTCCGGTTTTTGAATTAGTACCCACGTCCCCGTCCTCTGAAATACGTCCGCGTAAGAGTAATGCCGCATGGCGGCAAGGTCAGAACTCACCTCCCGCGTGCACGATAGGGGCTGTACCCGTAACTGCCACCCCGATATCCGCCTCGATATCCACCTCTGTATACCCCCCGACCTCGACCTCGGTTGAAGCCGGGAACATTAGTACGTTTGGCCGTTACCTGATCACGTCCGTTTCATATTTCTCCATATTCCAAGTCATATGCGTCGCTTACTTTTATTAGTCGACCACGGAACAAGGAATTGTCCATTGCCAAAGCAGCGTCTATGAAGTCCGATTCGGCGAACTCGACATAAGCAAACCTGAGGCGGAGTTGTCTGCAAACAGCGATAAGACCTGGGAAAACAGGGACACGCACCCTTTGGGGTGACCTGTGAATTTGTCGCAGAGGATGGTCACTCGATTGATAGTTCCACAAGCTTGGAAATGTCCCTGAATCTCTTCTGGGGTCGCGCCGTAATCGACCTGGGTGACGGCCATCAGTGAAGAAAACACACCAGACGTGACCAAACCCACGTTTCCTACGAAGACACTTCGACTGTCCGCAACCGTCCTGTCTTCTTCAGTTTCCATTGCAACACCCTGATTAGTTGCAGCACCGCCCGCGGCACTCTGCGACTCTGCTGCAGCTTGCAGTTCACGCAGCTTTTTTGCCTCCCTTTCCATCTCCTCCACGCGCTGCTTCATCAATTGGATCTCCTGTGTTGGCATTGAGAAGTCTGGGAATGCAGCAAAGGGTGCTGGCATACCTTTGACTCGGCCTCCTCACCATCGTCAATGGGAGTATCAGTGTCTCCGTTGAGTGTTGGTTGTGTCACGTCGGTGTCCGCCATTACAGATATCCAGTATTGCTTGCCAAGCGACGAGTCGAAGTTTGCTTCAGGCTGCCGCGCCACCGCATTAGTAAACAAGGGTACACAACATCCTCTAGCGCTCGCTCTCGCGGTCTGTGGTCACCAACCAGGGTCGACGGTTGCTTCCAAAACCTCCGCACCGCGTGACGGTCGAGGTCAATTTCAATACTTCGTGGACGGGCATCATTTCAGTTACGGTACCGATGGTGATGGATCATAAAGCAATTGCCATTATGGGCCCGATGGCAGAGCACCCAGTGAGCTCACCATCCTCTTTTGCAACGAGACCTCGTGCAGACCCTCGCTTCCGAGCTTCCAGAACGCAGCATGGACCACCTGCTCACTCCGATCGTGTAAACATCGGACCGTGCGGCCTCGTACATCTACCAGAGTGACACCCACTCAAGCTCGCGATTATCACCTCAGTCATGAGCACATTTCCTGACATACCATCAAGCTCACCTGGACCAACCCCAATTCGCTCATTTCGTTCAAGTGTTAGAATACACTTACACGCGTGGCGAAGGCGACAACGTGCTACAACACCCCTCTGGGGTATTACTGTACGCGGGATTTTGTGCACCGCACTGTAACCAGGACGCATGCGGAAGGTATCTCGACGAGGACAGTAATTTAAGGTTTTTGACTAAAAGTAGCGACTCCATGCTTCTAGATTTGATGAGTCTGTGATTGAGAATAAACAAGGGATCAATAGGAAGATCTAGCGCCTTGTATACACAATTTCGGAGTCATTGTCACTTTGTGCCAATGTCCTATGGAACGGAACCGCAGTTGCAAGAGAAAAGAAAGGCAAGCTCGGAGGCTGGATTTCTTAAGGTGATATTGCGTGGCATTGCTTGGGCAGGTTGTCAAGTGAATGCGTAATATTGTCTGAGCCCTGGCGACGAACCTATCGTCGATCCAACGAAACTGACAACAGGCTGTGAATAACCCGACTCGCAAATAACTCGTACAATTCCGATAAAGTAGATTGTCCGAAAACGAGAACAAGGTATCTCAGGGTCAATACGGGCAGATGTTGGTATCACGAGCTCATGGTGATCTGTCCAAACGGATACGACATCGATAGGATAGGCAGAAGCGAGGATTTCCATTAGCAGCGTAGACTTCTGGTGTGATGCACGCTTAGCAGAGGGCGTAGAGGAGAAGAATGGATGCACTCCCGAATTATGCATAGAGCGTTCGTCATCCCAACGCTTCTGATACGACTTGCACGCAAAGCTATTATTAATGTTGTACAAATTCCGAGGGACATTGGCGCGGCCAGCCAAGCCCCTTGATTTTGGGGTCCATGACCACGGGGTGCTCGATGCAAGTCGATGGTCTCGAAGCATCGGTCGAGGCTCTACTTCGAATTAGCTCTCAAACTCGACAATCAGTCACTAAATGGAAGACTCTGGAGATCAGAGGCCGTTGGCACGATAGTACCTTCATTTTTTTCCCAGTGGAGCGCAGGAATTTGACCATTTTAGAGGCGAGGTGGTGATGGGTGGTCAGACATTTTTTTCCGTTTTCGCCATCGTAACCTCGGCTTCCATTGTTTTACACGTGCCACGGATCAGCTGACGTCCTAGCGTTGCGCCAGGATCGAACATGTCGCGTCAAAAAGGACTGTTTGTCTTCGGAGAGGACATACACCCGGTCCTGATATGAAAAAAATGTTTCCAAGGAACCAGCGTTACCGCATGACTTGCTCCAGCAACAGAACAAAAAAAAACAGAATTGAATGACAGACAGTGTTCCTTAATAATGGAGAGCTAATTAAGTTATGTGGTCACAATCGGGGTAAGTCACTGGTGGGATTCTGTCGCGGAAGGACATACGGTGCGCAGCAATTGCCCGAAGCGGAACGGGTTGCGTGTCGTTTTGCACTACTTCTCGAGGGGCGAGGCTTGGCGGTCCAGGGCGAAGAGAGAAGCGAGGACATTAGTCAAACGGGCAATGCCTCTACTCGGTTGGAGATCTGGCGAAGTAAAAGTGATGTATTCCGTTTGCGGCTATGATGAATCGGGCACTGTCGTTCGACGGAATCGGGTGAAAGGGTCTCCGGAAGACATATGTATGCTGATACGGTGGATGTGCCAATTTGAAGTCACAGGAATGACGTTCATTTCCGAAGTTACTCTTATAAAAAGTCAGGGTAACAGAGAGGTCGGACTGTGTGTGTCCCATACATACCTCTCCCACCGGTCATACCATGCGCGAAGCGACTGCAGAGCACCCGGGTAGGTCGGCATTGTGTACTGGTTTCTGCACGAGGACTGACGAGGATGGCAGTGCAGATGGAGTGGATTAGTCATGCGTGGCCCCTGCTGAATCGGCCCGACCCGACCAGCCGACGATATCTTCCCCAGAGCTATTGTTCACAAGGCCCATTTCACAGTCCCCAGCGCACTTTTTACTCCCACGACTTCCACGCGATGACACACCAGTCCAAGAAGAAACGCACCGACGACGACGCCCCTCCCCCGGACGCTGGCACCAAGCCTGTTCAGCTCCAGCGCAGGCGGGTCTGGCGTGCTTGCGAAAGCTGCAGGTCCGTGCCGCTCCTCCATCCCTCTCGCCCGTCTCAGACACCCTCTCTGACCACATCGTCGGCAGGCGCAAGAAAATCAAGTGCGATGGTTGCGAACCGACGTGCGCTCAGTGTCAATCGTCTGGATCACAGTGCACCTGGCTCCAGACCAAGGACAGGGCCGCCCTCAGTAGGCAGTAGGTCACCCCCCAGCCTCGTGCTCACGCGCCTCACATTTCCCCCAGCTATGTCCAAGAACTCGAAGCGCGTCTACTTCACATGGAGTCCCTGTTTTCTCAAATAACGCCGGTCCTCGAGCAACTTGGGCCGTCCCTGGGTGTTCCGTCCACAGCCGGCTCGTCCTCTGCATCCGGAAACGCTGTGGAGGGCAGCCTCCCTCCGGCATCGGCGGTTCTACAGGCCATCTCGTCAAGGGCCGTATCGGATACCCGCACGGAGGGCAGTTCTTCTCCCGACTCCGCTTGCGTCAAGATGGAAGACGATGTCTCCGAATCCTTCGGCCAACTCGCCCTGGATGACCATGGCCATCTTCGCTGGATAGGTGGTTCCTCCACTATGTCGCTGATCCAGTCTTTCCGTGCCATCACGACCAATCCCCTCCATCGCGTCTCTCCGATGGAAGAGGACCCTCGGGCACCTGGTCCGAGTGCGAATAAACTCTATTTCCCAGCATCGGTCTTCTTCGGGAAGTTACGGGCCCTTCCCAGTGCAGACGAAGTCGAATACCCAGATGAAGACTTGTGTGACAAGTTGGTAAGCACACGAGGATCATTTAGACCAACCACTACTGATTATGATCCCGCATCAGATCGATGCGTACTTTGAGCGTCTCCACTTTCTGATGCCCATTCTTGATAAGCCTTCTTTTATGGTCAGATACAAGCGTCTTATGGGAAGGCTGGGCGACGCAGCGTTTATCCAAGTCGAGGCTCCATTTATTTCCATTGTCTTTGCTATTTTTGCTTGCACCGCTCGACTGGTAAACGATCCACGCCTAGCAAGCGATCGTCTAGACGACGGTGGCATGGGTATGGTCTTCTACGAGAGGTAACATCGCTTCGGGCTCTGGTTACCTATGTAATTACTGATGATACTTCTTTTCAGGGCCTTGATTCTGCACTATATCAGCCATGCATCGACTCAAGTATTCCACGTCCAAAGCTTGCTTCTCATGTCTTCGTTCTTGTGTTCCATCAACTGCCTACCCCAGGCTTGGCTCCTCGTGGGCCAAGCGGTTCGTAGTGCACAAGACTTAGGCTTGCATGTAAGCATCACTCGCGACACTCGCGATCGTTGCTGACGATTATGTAGCGCTCCCCGCGCCGATTGTCTATTTCTTCTATAGAGAAAGAGACTCGGCGGAAAATCTGGTGGGGAGTGTACTGCCTGGATCGCATGCTGGCACTTGCCCTTGGTCGTCCGCTTGGTATAGAGGATTCCGATTGCGACGTCGAACTTCCAGCTGATGCAGACGACGAATGGCTACCCGAGTATTTTACTGGCGTCCATCTCTCGCAAAAGCCTCCGTCCCTGATGTCAGGCACCATCGCTTTGGTGACCTTATATCAGATCGCTGGCCGAATTTTACGACAAGTGTACGCCATCGACTGCTGCAGGGAGCCACTCGATCTCGACAAGAGAGATGACTTACAGCGAGCTGTGGAAACTCTTGACCTGGAACTCACTAGGTGGTTTGAAGATCTTCCACCCTCTTTCAGGAGTCCAAGTACCAGTGACAAGCATATCTGTATGACCATCGTCTTGTGCAGCCACTACTACTCAGTGCGCACTACTCTTCATCGCAATTTCTTACCGGTCAAGCGCGATCAATCGATCGTGCCTAATTCAACCGCGAGGGCAGTCTCATCTGCCCGCTCTTGCATTCGCCTTGCGCCTTCGATCAATAATGTCGTTCCCACTTCTCATCATCTGGCTTTCTTCATCCAGCATCTCTTCAGCTCTGCTGTTGTCATCCTTCTCTTTGCCATGCATTCCCCGGAAATAAAGTCTGCGGCCACAGCTATGGATGAAGCTAGAAGCTGTCTCCAGATCATAGAATCGTGGGAGGGACACTGGCCAGGTGCTCGTAAATGCAAGGAACTACTTGCCGAATTGATGAGCACCGCCGACGAGGCTATAAGGAAAACCAACAGCGACGCTCCTAGAAATTCTGTGTCCCAAGGCATCGCGCCAGCCGCACTGGAGTCTAGGCGATCCCTTGTTTCTTCCTCAGGCCAGGCGCCGACCATGAACCGTCCGATAAAGATGAAACCGAGGAAGATTAGCCGTTCACGAGATCCCAACACTACGCGCCGAAACCCCCTTACATCTCCGTACCGTGTTGACTGTAAGGAGGCTATGCACTTATTTGGGGCAGTTACTGATACGTCGTGGATTGTAGCGCAACGCAATCGGTCGACATCTCGCAAGAGAGGGCGTGACGAGAGTGAGGGCATTGGACCTTCGAGCTTGCCTGCCATCCCTGGAGCGTTTTCCAGCCCACAGTCCGGTGGGAAAGCAAGCCCCCATAGCTCTCCAGCGTCCGTCAATCTGCCTTCGCCGTCCATGTCCACCATGGAAGCGAGTCAGCAGGAAGGAAGTCCTAATCTTACGGGCGCATCCCCGTACAACTATCCTGGCGCACCTCTCTCGCCACTTCATGTCTCCTCGCCTCATGACTACGGGATGCACCATAGTCCTCTTGCGTCGTCCGGTAGTCATCAGTGGGATGGTGGTTCAGGGGACCATCGCACTGTTGACATATACTCTTCCGGATCGCAACCCGGCTCGCTGCCATACGCCACATATGAACATTCGTCGTCTAGCATGGATCCTACTTGGTATGGCTCCTCGGATGTTGGCTATACCCATATTTCAACCACACCACCAACTTCCTCATTCCCTGGACCTGGATTACCGTTTTTGGGGCTCGACTATATCCGAAACTATAATTCAAACGGATACTCGACGAGTGATCAAGATTCCCTCTGGCAGCCATTTGATACTGGTGCGTTTGGAATCGACCCGGAGCTTCCGTTTACCTTCGGAGATTCTCCCCCTGACCTTCACGACGGGCGACAATCCCCTGCGCAATCTCATGCGTGAGAACATCCCCTGTGGGTCATAGTTGCTGTATTTCTTGTGAAACATCTGCATATGCGTCCCTTTCTTCAGCCCTTTTTTCCCGTTCGCTCCCATTGTATCCGTATCCATCTCTGATGACCATCCTGACCCACAATAACGATACTGTATAGCTAGTTGCTCTCGCTAAGCAGCGTGCCTAACACACTTAATTTTGACATTGCTTGATGTCGCGTCATACGATACTCCCACATTCACCGTTTCACTCAATCACAATGATGTTGTAGTCGAAGTCGTAGCTAGCTATCCATGGAAATAATGAAGGCGATCGTATCTCTACGAGTCTGTCTCGATCGGATTCGGTACCGGGAACAGTAAGTAACCGGTCCGCAGCGTCGAACTACGCTCGCCAATTGTGAAGCTTGAAATTTTGAAAGCTCGAGGTCCCAAAGACGACGTCACGCGTCATGGTCAACCACCCAATAGTCGAACTCACATCTGAAGCATCTTGGAACCTCGTACGTGTTGTGTGTGTCGTCGGTGGTAGACTTGAACATCTTGCAGATCGAGGACAAGTTCACGCCATATGGGAAGGAGATTCTAGCTAAGCTCGTTGTTTTCCTCCAGGTAAAGGCAGTAGATCCCTTCCCTCGATCCATGATTCTCTAATTTGCCGGGTAGGACGAGGTCTACCCTTCCGCCAAGCTTTACGATGCGCAGATTCCAAAAGACCCGGCACTTCGCTGGAAGACCGTCGTCCCGATCATCGAGGAATTGAAAGTGAAGGCTCGCAAACTCGGTCTTTGGAATCTTTTCCTCAGTGACACGCATTATCCTCAACATGGCGTTCCCCTCTCAAACCTCGAGGTATGGCCGTCGACTCCTTGGCTGCAGGTCGACCGTTGATGTCAGTAGTATGCAGTTATGGCAGAGGTTCTCGGACGAGGTGGACATATGGCATCAGAAGCAGTCAATTGCGCAGCTCCAGATACCGGTAACATGGGTATGGCCGTTCCGTGTACCCTCTGAAACACCTACTGAGGTGCTGTGCTTCAGAGGTCCTTGCTCGGTACGGATCCCCCGAACAACAGAAGGAATGGCTTGGACCTCTGCTAAATGGGGAAATTCGCTCTGCCTTCGCGATGACAGAACGATTCGGCACGCACTTTCATCTCCCATATGTCTTAAGTTTGTACTGACGCGTACGTGTAGTGGCGTCTTCCGATGCACGTAACATCAAAACATCGATTCGGAAAGAAGGGGATGAAATCGTAGTCAATGGTCATAAATGGTCGCTGAGCTTCAATCTTTCGTCGTCGGCTCACATGGCGGCTTTCATTCCATAGGTGGATATCGGGTGCTGGTGATCCCCGTACGAAATTACATCTTGTGATGGGCAAGAGCGACCCGGATAACCCAGACGGATACAAGCAACAAAGTGTCGTCATCGTTCCGGCAGATGCGCCCGGCGTGCACGTTGTGCGAGCAATGGAAGTGCTTGGGTACGATGATGCACCGGAAGGTCACTGTGAAGTAATCTATGAGAATGTGAGGGTCCCCTTGGGTAACTTGGTGCTCGGTTGGGGCAGGGGGTTCGAGGTAGGTTACCTCAAATGCTGTTGAATGTCGAGGTAAACTGTATCCCACTAGATCATCCAAGGGCGTCTTGGGCTCGTATCCTCTTTTTTTTTACGCGGACTTTACTTAGCTTTTTGGCAGTCCTGGGCGGATTCACCACTGTATGCGCTCTATCGGCGCAGCTTCGAGAGCTCTCGACTTGATGATCCAACGGGTGACAGATCCTTCGCGCAAAACGTTCGGAAAATTTCTCTATGAGCATGGTGAATATGCGCTCTATGTGTGGCAAAAATCGATTGACAGAGATGATCGTTTAGGTACTGTGATAGCTGAAATTGCAAAGTGCCGAGCAGAAATTGAAGGGGCGCGGTTGCTCGTCCTCAGTGCTGCTCTTCAGGCATGTCGATCAGCGTAGGACCAATCGCAAGCTAAGAAGCGTTACAGATCGATAAATACAAAGCTAAAGGAGCGATGAAAGAAATCGGTATCGCCAAGGTGCATTCCGATACTACCGACGGTACGGGCCGGTGACATTTCATCCCTGATAGTTTGTCGTTCCCACAATGGCGTGCAAAGTTGTGGATCGTGCGATTCAAGCATTCGGAGCAGAAGGGCTGAGCCAAGATCAACAGCTGGCAGGCATGTATGCACAGCTGCGAACATTGCGGTTAGCTGACGTGCGTAGCATGTTACCCCCTCTCGTCTTCCATGACTGACGACTTTGTCTTACAGGGACCGGATGCAGTAAGTAGATTTATCTGGAGACAGACTTGATGGATCAATTTATCGCATCTCGCCAGGTCCATATCCAGCAGGTCGGGCAAAGGGAGTTGAAACGAGCGCCGGTGTTGCATAAGCGCGCAGAAGAGTTGAGCCACAAGGAGGTGGTTGTCATGCAGAAAGCGGGCGTAAAGGCTCATCTTTAGAGCTAGTTGGCCAGCGCCCTGCTGCATGAATACGCGGATTGTTGTGTCTTTATCGATACGTAACTTAGGGCGTTTCGCCCACTTTTCTCTCTTTTACGGAAACCACCACTAGCAAATTTGCCAGTCTACGTCAGCCCTCGCTATGTCCACCAGCAATGAGACGGGGCCATACGACGCGACGCCGATTTTGAGCTCCCGTTATTTCATTCTCCCGGCTTCGGCTGCCGTCCTGGGTACCATCATTGGAGCAGTCCAAGGCTCCCGTCGGGCTTCACTACGGTACTTGGCTGAAAATGCACACCGGCCCCCTACGACGGTGCAGGGATGGTATTTTTATAATAAAACCAAAAACTACCGACAAATGGCTGCAGGACTGCGGGAAGGTGGTCTGAATGCTATGAAACTGGGCGGCGCCGGGTTGGTTTGGGTGGGGATCGAAGACGGATTGGAGCGATGCGGACACCCGTGGGCCGAGGCGAGAGAGCTGGGTGCGGGTGTGGGAACAGCGAGTGCGTTTGCGGCAGTGTGTAAGTTGTCTCGTCGTCTCCGATGCACGGCGCACTGGACCCGTCTAGACCGGCTACCATGGCGTTCTGGTCGCCAGGCGATGTGCCTTGGGGCGCTGGTTGGGGGCGGGATTGGATTTCTTCGGTGGGTCAGGTCGCGGTTGGAAGCTGTCACGTAGAGGTCCGTGCAAGTGTTTGAGATATATAGATATAGGTATGTGACGGAGCGACGTGGCTGCTCCGCCCACTCCACCCTCAGCACTATAACTAGCATCTGCACGCCCGCACCTTCTCTACCGTCGTCGCCGTCGTGCTCCAAAGCGATGATCAAGCTGTGGCCCACCGTGCTCGACCAGCTCACTCCCCGAGTCAACCCCGATGGCCACGAGCGCCCGAATCCCTTTGATGTTCCGGTCGCCACAAGCGCCACCTTGTCCTGTGGTTCACAACCGCTGACGCCCACCCAGTCCGGCGATTCACGGGCCTCGTCTTCCAACCTTGTCCACCACCACCTGTTGGCGACCACTCCGGCAGCGATCCCGGCACAAGCCGACGTTACGCCGCCAGGCCCCCTAACGACCCAGGCAGGATCCTTTGCTGATCGCATTCCTACCACCCAAATATCTCTACATGCGCCTGATTTTTCCGTGCGAAACAGCAAAAAGTCATTCCAGCCGTCTAACCCCATGGAAAACAAATCCCATCCGTCATCGTCATCGTCCTCCTCGACCAGGACTTCTACGAGTACAACCGTCGGTGCTGCGCATGCGACACAACCGTCTGCTCCATCGGCAACATCGAAGGGGCAAATCCACGTTAAACTTATATCCGCACGTGGCCTCAATGTATCCTCTATGCACGCACGTCCATATGTGGTCGTCCAGTTTGAGCAGAGCGAATTCGTCAGTCGCGATCCAACGGAAGAAACGGACAAGGAAGTCAAAGGGACTGCCACGACGTTATCGAGGACCTCCTCTTCGAACGCTTTAACTGCACTCAATGCCATCGGTGTATCACGTCTACCGGGGAAGACGAGCACCAACACATCACCCTCATCCTCTGTTTCTTCCTCCAGCAAAGTACCGTCCCCCGTCCATCCTTCAACCCAAGGGCTTTTCGGACGCATGTCGGCACACAATCCTATGTGGAAACACGAAGTGTCCTTGTATGTTTCAGGTACTGACTAATCATCTCGGATTGCTAACACATGCACAGCGATGTCACCTCTGAAGAGTCTGTAATCACCTTCAACGTTTACGATCGCGTTTCCGATCATCTCTTCCTCGGAACCTTTCAGATCAAACCTGTGTTGATTCACGATCACACTGTTGACCAGTGGTTCAAGTACGTCTTCTATTTCCTGTCACCTAGCCGCCCTCTATTCTCCCTCCTATATTACTACTCCTTGCTAATCTCTGAGTCAGGCTCCGGCCGTTTGAAGACGAAATCGTGAGCGGGGAGATGCGTGTACAAATCACATTTGAGCAATTCAAGGTACGCAGCGATACGCCACGTTGCCCCTGTCTGCCACGCTGTCAGCCCTTCTGCCCACAATCGCGGTACTTGATAATGATACTAATTACATTTTCTTCACGTGTCAGACTAAACGAGCGCTTGTCCCTCGCGATTTCGAGTTCCTCAAGCTCATAGGACGTGGAACCTTCGGGAAGGTCTTCCAGGTCCGGAAAAAGGACACGAAGCGCATATATGCCATGAAAGTTCTTTCGAAGAAGGAGATTATCGCCAAGAAAGAAGTGGCACATACAATCGGAGAACGCAAAATTCTTCAGCGTTCTCTGGATTCGCCGTTCCTCGTTGGATTGAAGTTCAGTTTCCAGACAGACACGGATTTATACCTCGTTACCGACTTTAAAAGCGGCGGCGAGCTCTTTTGGCACCTGCAGAAGGAAACACGCTTTTCCGAAGAACGTGCTCGATTCTACATTGCGGAACTCGTTCTTGCACTCGAACACCTACACAAGTACAACATCGTTTATCGCGATCTCAAACCAGAGAATATTCTCCTAGATGCCACCGGACATGTCGCACTTTGCGATTTCGGACTATCCAAGGCAGATCTCCGGCCCGACGAACTTACGACCACATTCTGCGGTACGACGGAGTACCTTGCCCCTGAGGTACTGTTGGACGAACATGGTTATAGCAAACTGGTGGACTTTTGGTCTCTTGGTGTACTTTTATTCGAAATGTGTTGTGGATGGAGCCCTTTCTATGCAGAGGATACGCAACAGATGTATAAGAACATCTGTTTCGGCAAGATTCGTTTCCCTCGAAATGTGATCAGTGAAGAGGGAAAAATGTTTGTCAAAGGGGTGTGTACGTTCCTTGTGGCATCTGGATCGTATATGTTGAGTCCATATTCAGCTTCTCAACCGAAATCCAAAGCACCGTCTTGGCGCACAGCGAGATGCTGAAGAGCTAAAGGAACATCCGTTTTTCTCCTGCATAGATTGGAAAGCGCTGTCCGTGAAACAAGTTACCCCTCCCTTCAAACCTGTCGTCGAATCGGACGAATCGACATCGAATTTTGACCCAGAGTTCACCACTGCCGATATCCGGGAAGTAGGCAATGGGCTGGATGGGAAGGGTAGTCCAAATGAAGAAGACCCCAGCGAAGATTGGACTCAGGGTACGCAAGGCCCTTTGCACACGCCTAATGGTCCACTGGGTAGCGATCGCCTGACGATCAGCGCTAACCACCCTCCGAACGGCTCAAACGGTCTTGCTCGACCTCAGGGGATCCAGATCAGCAAGCGCAAGAAACTGGACATGGCTGGGTCACCCCTTACCAACAGTGTGCAGGAGAATTTCCGCGGATTCACATACTCCGGCGGGGAAAGCGTAGTAACACAAATGGGGGTCTTTGGCGGGAGGGCAGAGTCAGAAGACGAGGTCGTTGATGACGAAGAAACTTCCGAGGTAACGACAGAGGATGAATTCGAGGACGAGAAAAGCTTTGCAGGACGTTACTCGAAAAGCAGGGTGACAGAGGAAATGGCAGTATGAGCGTGTGGCAGACCTGCTTCTTCTCACTCGACCATTTCCATATCAAACATGCCTTTAATGGGACCCACACGGAGATTCAAGTATTTGTTTTGTCGTGTCCGCGTTACCCTCAATCTTATCCTTCAATCGAACTTCACTACGATGTGCATGTTTTGCATTGCGAACCTGCCGTGTTCCATAGCTCTATTCTATACTGCTATCTATACCAACCAGTACTGACAATGCGATCATCCACGTATCTTCCCTGCCAAAAAGTATGTACATCGAGAAGTGATTTACCAGTCAAGGAGTGCCTTACACCCTGGTCTCGCCAAGTTCATGCCGCCACGAAGGATAGCGGGAAGTACCTGCCCGTTGATGATGGTGTTCTTCACGATGGATTCGACATCGTGTGGAGTAACACGTCCGTACCACACACTCGTCCCTTGAGGGTTGTAGATCTGGAAAGATTACAAACACAATGTCAATCTTCTAGAAGAATGGAATCACTGAAACATACTATGACGTTTCCTGAATATCTGTGGCCACCAATGTGGGAGTTGCGCAGGATGAGGACTTTCTTCTCTTCTGCAAGCGTTTTCAACTGCCTCTCGAATGCAATCTCCGGTTCTGGACCGTTAATCACCGAGGACTCTAGGGTAGGCTCTCCGGAAAGATCTTCCAGTTCGGTGTGGACCGACCAGCCCTCGTGTTCCAGGTGCTGAGTGAATGCTGTGACAATGTTAGCTGGACGGTTCGTAGACCGCTCGAAGGATGTTCTTACTCTTCTCAAGGATGGGAGCAACTACCGCACAGCGTTTGTCACGCCTCTTGTGTGAACCTGTGTATGAAACATATCAGAAAAATTCATGTTCACAGGTAAAGTGGCAGCATTACAAAGTAAGATGACACAGGAGTACGGCAACACCCAGGACCTGAGCGAATCAGAGCGAGACGGGGGGCCGGACCTTCCGTATGAGGGGTCAAGTGCGCTCGTCCACAAGGTCTCTGCACCCTCGACTGATCGCGGGACGTCAGCAACGACTCTGAAGTCAGGAAGCACTATGACTGTTTCTTGAGAGCCATCGTCCGAGAACGATCTATGGCTGCCATTTAGGACTGACAGCCTGGACTCCTCCTTTTGCAGGAACAAGCCGGCAGGGAGCTTGTGCTTGGTGTCCTCATCTTTATTTTCTGCTTTGGCAGCCTGAAGCTTCTCATTTACGCTGCTCAAATACGCAGCCAAACTGTCTTCGACTTCCGTAATTTCATGCGGCCAATCTGTTTTTCCACTAGAGATCAAAACCTGTAATACGCTCTGTCTCGTGAAGGAACAGGGATGGCGGAGGCAAACGTGCCTGGCGTCTGTATGGTTTCACTGAGCCCAACATGTCCGACTCCATGTCGACGGATACCCTGCGAGAATAGTCGTCATGATCTTGGCATAGTTTTAGAACAGAAAAACAGTGATCGAGAGCATTCACCTTGATCGCAGGGGTCGGAACATGACCGACAGAGCGCATCAGAGACAGGGACGTCCACAGCCCGAAGGTCGTCGTAGACCTTCTTGACATCTGAGGGAAGAGCGCTCGCGAAAAAGGCTTTGAAATTTGCAAGCACGGTCATGGGTATAGTGGGGAACAAGGGTTAAGGGCTGAACGAGCTGGCCATGCGTCTCCGGTATTTATCAGATAAGTTGGAACCGGAGCAGCTCCGAACAGAATGGCACTACGTAACAGTGTTTACAAATAGTAATCGGTTGCCTGCTCTAAGACCCCGGACCACTAAAACGAGCTTTCGTACCACGTCAGCAAAGCACGAATAGCTCCGACGACAATAACTTGCCGCATCAACTCTGGTTGTCTTTGTCGAGTTGGGATTTTACCCGCTCGCCGTTTTCCTTCAGGGCCATCCAAGATGGTCGTCCATCCATATGTGTGCCCATCAAAGCTTGGTGAACTCGATCCACCCTCCCCGACATGTTCTCGGTCCAGCCTGGACCCATGCTCCCCGAACCGCCTGAAGACGAACCACCGACGTCTCTCCCAAGGAAAAATTTTGGGGAATCCCTGATCTGTCCCTTCATTTTGCGAAGCTCGCGTAGAGAGTGGTTCTTATGCTCCTCGATACCTATCGGTTGAGTGAACGCCTGATCGATGACAACAGACAGATTCTCGGGGGTAATGAATGTGTTGGATTGGTGGTAGAGCGAGACGAGCGCCTCCATTCTCTTGTCATGGCTTGACTGAAACTTTGCCTTGGACGACACACTGCGTCTGCATGCATATGTCAGCGAGGAAGATGACAGGGATCTGGACGATGGCAGTAACATGGTGGTGTGCAGCGTGTCGAGGTGCGCCGGCTGCTGCTAACCTCTTGAGCACGTGATTGCCTGTGCTTATTACATAAGCCGTGCACTGTGTCCAAGTTCCATGACCTTGTTCAATGAACCAGGCACGACAACGGCTTGAATGCAAGACTACTGACAGTTGCATCGACATGACCCAGCTGGAGTGACTGCGAAGCTCGACTGCGAGTGCATCGTTTTAGCCTCCAGGCTTGGGCTGAGATACCCCAGCACGATCGACACTTCGAATCCTCGGCCTCGATGTTGTCTGCGAGGCGAACTTGGAGAGAGGGTGTCGAAATGCACACCAAAGACCTCCAGATAGTGGTGCGGCCCAGTGTAACGATGTCGGAGTGTCATCAGCTACGTGGAGTAGCGCGTCGGGCCTTGCTTTGTTTGTGTATTGGAGAGCGTGGTCGGTTTGGATTTTGTTTTACAATGTCTTTCTCAATTTGCAGTGTGCGTTGGCAAACTGAACAAACAACCCCTTTCTCTACCCTCCTTCAATCATTTCTCCTCGTCGTTCTCCACGATGGATTTTGCAGCCTCGACGTCGTTCGTTTGCGTGATGCAGGAGGAATTGGCCCGTGCGCGGGACACTTTCTCACGCATGACATAAGCCACAGCAACCTCTCAACGTTCTTTTCCTCACCTTTCAACTCCCCAGTCAACAAGCACGCCGCCATCGGTGCTCGTCCTTCAGGCTATCCGCTACTGCAGCTCCAAGCGTAGCCATGTCTCAGCAAACGCAGCAAACGGTTATGCCAGCAAATATGCTACCACCCGGCGAGGCAGAACTCGCCCAGGCAAATTCGTATTACCCGCAAGAACCAACCGACCTCACAGGTGGATTGCCAATTAACCTCGATTCTCTGCGCGACGGGCCCCCAGGAAGCAAACCATTTTACCCTTACTCAACTCTCATCCGGTATGTGTGTCGCATGCAGACACCTCTTTCCCCCGCTTAGCCGCATAATTCGTTGCGATGTCAGATATGCGATCAAAGGTTCGCCCAACCAAAAGTTACTCTTGGAAGACATTTACTATGCGATTGAATCCCGCGTACGTGTTTTCCCCTTCCGAGTTTACGTCTGTTCTCATTCTTGTCGTCAAGTTCCCGTACTTTAGGACTGCACCTTCGGGCTGGAAAGTAAGTTGGGTCCTGACGCGATCAATGACTCCTCTCCTACAACGCGTCACTCCGTGCTCAAGACGCGACCGCGATGTTGATGTTTGATTGTGTTCATATTTGTTTTGATTCTGACTGCAAAACAAAACAAAACTTACTATTCTCCTTCAGAACTCTGTCCGGCATAACCTGTCTCTCAACCCATGCTTTGAGAAAGTCCCCCGTCCGCTCACAGACCGAGGGAAGGGATCTTACTGGACTGTCAACGACAATGTCGACCCACGTACGGGAGTTCACCGCGTGAGAAAGAAGAAGCCCAAGGGTGCGAAAGGACGTCAGTCGGAAGAACAAGACGTGGACTATCGTCCGAACGAACCGTTTCCTGACCCCCATGCACAATTTGTTCAAGCACCGCCCCAGATGCATCCCGATGAGGCCGGTCCGAGCAGACAAGCTCCATATCCGCCCCCGTATCCACCTGCGTATGTCGTCCCATCTCATGCCTTTGATTTATTGATTGACCCATGTCTTGGCCAGTTTTGACCCCAATTTTCCCATGCTTCCACCTCCACCACCTGGGTTGCGTTTTCCCCCGCACCCTGCGATGCCGATAGATAATTTAGAGGCTGATGAGAACGGCAACCTCTCTTGGCGCCTGACTCTGATGAAAGAGCTGAGTAATCTCCAGCAGTTAGCAGCAGAACAGGAAAAGGCCGGTGCCGACGAGGAATGGTTCCGTATGATGTTGCTGCGCATTCGCGGTGCACTCATGGCCCCTGCGTACCACGACGGGATGCACCCACCGCCTGGCATGCCACCTCACCCACCACCAAACTCGGAAATGCCCTAGTAGATAGTATTTGAAGCACGCGATTACTGGGATTCTGTCTTCGACGATTGGATATGATTCGTCTTCGCAATGAGATTAATGGTACTTTTTTCAGTGTTGTCTGTACTCTACATCAAAACATGAGGCAATTGCTTACATAATATAGACATTTATCTGATTACAAAAGGTTTGTCATGCGGATGCATATTTTGCTTCTGCTCCCTTCGGCGTTACAATGACAGACCCGGTCCCAGTACTAGTCATCGGATCGCTGGCCACTGCGCAGATTGGAAAATATCAATCACTTGTCACAAGCTTAGACGTAAATGCGAGCGCAGGCACGGTAGAAAGGCAGATGCTCGACAGGTTAATTGGTGGAGGTTGACTCATTTCTTTCCCGACTGGCGACCAAATTAAAAACTTCGCCCATTAGCTGTTACCTTGGCATCATCCTCTTATTCATCAATACACGTCGTGCTCAGTCCGCCAGAGTATTCGCTCCTCTGGCCTGATCTACGGCCGTTCCTCAGCCAACTTCTCGAGGGCCTGATCCCGCTGGGAAAATTGTATCTGCTTAACCTTCCTCCAGATCTTCTCGACCTCCCTCAGGAACTTAGTGTTACGGGGTTTACTGTCCTAGAAAACATCTCGCAAGGGCACGACTCACGAATCATTGCTCAGAAACCTAATCCTACGCCAAGCGCGCTATCTGGTGGGGCTGTCCTTCTAGGGCGGAGGGTCGACCCTGCCCGGCAGTCTTCCAAGAAGGCTATCTGGACACTATCGTCACCTTCCACACCTTCCATCGATGCGGAGGCTCTTTTGACCACTGCCGACCGTGCACGTCCGGTCCCTACCTGCGAGCCCGTGAACCCTGGTGCTCCCCGACGCAAAAAAGCATGCAAGAACTGCACGTGTGGGCTCGCCGAGCTCGAAGCCGAAGAAGCTAACTCGGGGAAAGTCGTCCTTCTAGACGTGGATGGTGCGGTGGAAGTCGGGCAGGGAGGCTCGGAGAGAGAGCGGCTGATTGCTGCAGCCAAGGCTGCTCCAAAGGCAACGAGCAGTTGCGGCAGCTGTTTTCTAGGAGACGCATTTAGATGTGCGAGCTGCCCCTACCTAGGTGTGTCTGATTCTTTACGAAGATTTGTCGCGTTTTATTGGAGATCCGTTTTCTAGGTCTTCCTGCCTTCAATCCTGGCGAGAAAGTCGAGATTGACTTGGGTACGGACGATATCTAAGATGGTATCACTTTTCTGGTCCGCAGAGGCGACCGGACGATATCAAACACACAATGTATCGGATTACTCGTAGAAAGATAGATGTTCTCCGGTAGCTTAGACACCTCCGCAATATCAACTACCGGGATTCGACGCTATCATATTCCATTTCAACCCCCCAGTCTAATATTTCCTCATCGGCCGCACTCTGGGTTTGCTTTACAAGCTCAACCAACCCAGCTGAATTGTGATCGAATTGACTATCTTCGGCGGGTGCATCATCACCAGAATTCAGTGATTGATCATCTTCAACATTGGTATCATGTGGGGTTACTTCGTCCTCAGTCCCAGAATATGCTTCCAGGATGGCTAATCCATTTGGATACTTGTCGCTCGTTTCCTCTTCCGAAGTAGAGCCACTCTCGCTCACATACTGACCAACCAGAGTCAAGATCGCATTCTGACCTGCCGTCTCATTTAGCTTTCTCCGCTTCGCTTCTCTTGCAACACGAACTTGATCCTCCTTCGAGGTTCGGATTATTGAGCCAGATTTATCAACGACATGGCCAAGGAACGACGATGCTTCCGGATCGAAGACGTGGATAGTCGGAAACTCTACGAAAGAAGTTCTTTGAAGGAGCTCGCCGAGGCCCAGCGTTGGTTCCAATCTGTGATAACATGCAAGCTTGTGTGCTTGTGGGAAGTCTGTGTTTGCACGTATGTAGCAGTGCGGGGGGACGAAACATTCGGGTGCTTCTGGATGGGGAATGACTATGGATGACAGCCAGTCTGGTGGTATTTCTTTTTGCTTTGAGAGCGCCGATGATCCGTGGCGCTGAAGCACGGTGAGAAGCGTCGTTAATAGACTGTTACGATGCGAGAGTATCTTGTAGGGCGATGGTGGTGAAGACGACAAGGAAGCGAGGGTGGTGGGGGGATAGAATACCAACTCGATCGTGAGTAGAGGGCATTTTGCGCTTAAGCATGGTATAACGTTAGTCTAGTCGAGCGGCTCAATCACAAAAATCCTTACTTCTGATCGAACGTCGACTGGTTGAGATTTCGACGCTCCATGCCTGCCGGCAAAAGCTCGACATCAATACCCAGGATCTCGAGATGATCCCTCAGTACGTCTCTCTTCGATTTCTGTCTTCGCCCACTCGAGGACTTTCGCGCGTTTGCAGCCTTGTTTGAACGGATGTGGTCTATATAGCCACCGCGAACGATCTCGCTGCCCCAGTTATTCACTTTTCTACCGACATCTTCGAGATAGCAGTAGTCCCGCATCATGGTACCCCAGTCATAGGCATTCATGGGGATGTACTGGACCTTGTCGCGCTCACCAGTGCATCCCGTGTCTTGTCTGTGTTTGCGGGAGCAGGGGAGCGAACAAGTGGGTGTTGTGCAGCGGGGACATTTGTACCGAGACGGCGTGATGCATAGTGCACAAGTTCGAAGTTCGGATTGGGCGGAACCCGCCATTCTGCAGCGTTGATTTCAGAAAAAATAATCAGTCACAGCTTGAATTTGAAGGGATGGTGTGACGATCGGGAGTTGACGAGTTCACCAGTGACACCGACTCACTTGCATATTTGCTCGATCTTATGTCGGCGGTCGCTCAGTCTCCCGCTCATGCCTACTACGAAGTGGCTCTCTTCGGCGAGTTCTTCGCTCGCGATCTCAAACCCATCCTCAACCGTCTCACCCTTCATACCGAGTCTGCTACTCCCATGCACACCCGCGAGGTCGTATTCGAACAAATCGGTGCCCAGGGCCTTGTTCAATCCGGCACTCAAGGCGATGAACCAATCCTGTTGCGAGCCAGGAAGGAGCTTGGCGAAGGCAAGGAGAACGGATGGTAAGCTTGGCGCGCGTCTGTCATTGTTCCTCTTGGACCGATCAACAGGATTCTATATTCATACCTGAAGCCAGAGTCTGTGCGTGTGCACCCAGAGGCCACTGTTCGTCCATGGGCTGTCTGTGAGGTCCTCGGGGATGCTCTTAGTTTTGCAAGCGCACTCGGATTTGTGTATGTTCGGTTCCCGCGTCATCAGACAGTTTGCCCAAAGAGAAGCACGCTAGTCGTCGTTCCCAGATATACAAACGCGGATACTCCTTTAGACGTGGACCGCTCGTTATCCAGATGTTTCAGCAAGAGCAGGTACTACTGTCGAACTACTTGTTCGAATCTTTCTAACTTTCTTTTCCCCTCGAGGTTGACCCGAAGACGTCCCTTCCGACTCCTGTCCACGCCGATACCCTGTGGGAAGTGGAAGTCAAAACGGCCACTCAAGTCAACACCGCTGCTTCTCTCTCTGGTCAAGTGCAAGTGAATACCGTTCGCTCGGCCATCGATGCTGTCCTCGAGGTCCAGTTCATCATGAAGGGTCTATTGGACCTTCGAAGGCAAGACATATGACTCTACTAGGCATGGTGCAAAGTTTTTCGAGCTCGTGTTGCCCCCTGTACGCTCAGAAAGGTGACGTGTCCACAAGACCTTAGGACCTGGTTCAGCGTATCTGAATCACATGCTATTTCGCCCTTCTATGAGTCAGATTCCATACCCCATTGTTCTAACTCGAAAACTCTGGTGCCTTTGATTCTCAGGTCCCTCGAAGAGTACATATCGGTAACTCATATTGAAGAGTGGATCATGTACCATTTTTTGGGCGCTTATCGTAATCAGCTGTGCAAAGACCACAGGATCCGCACCATGTACTCCGAATAAATCCGGTGAAAGGCTAGTGGCACAGCGAGGCTCGCTCCCCCCTGAGACAAAGTCGCGAAATATTCAAGAACGTACGTCGTCAGAACTTCCAGACCTGATGAGACTGCAAGCCCAACTCCCCTAAAATACCTCCTACTTGACCCTGGGAGCAGTTGCGGCCATATGGCCCAGCAATTGCACTCACCATCCTAGCGGAAAGATAGTGAATACTCAGTCACTCAGTCGTGGAAATAACATACCCTTCCGGGCCGCAGATCAAGACAAGAACTCTTTTCTCTGTGAGTGGTGTAATGGTAGCTGTCCAGAAAAGCCTGCGCCACCACGGGATACTGAGTGCCGGTTGCAACACATCTCGTAGTACGGACTTCATAATCGGTCCACTTTGAACATTTTGGGAGCGACTTTCCATAGTATCATTCACGGCATCGGCGAAAAGTTGGAGCTGAAAGCTGGCTGGATATTTCTGAGAGAAGGTTATAAGAGATTGTAGCATGCTGGAAGGAGGGAGGTCCGCCAACGATCTGGATCCGTGGAGTAACGTGAAACGAGCATTGGAGAAGGTATCACACGTCCGGAAAATACTGTGTAGAAGCTGGTAAAAAGGTGTAATTCCTGTTCCACCGGATATCTTGCAAAGGGAGAGGGTCAGCAGGCCCACAGATAAAGACGGAAGAGTGATACTGCACCATGATAACTTCATCCCAATGGCCACTCTGCCACGACCAAGTCTGTACAGGTCCACGGATCTCGATGGAGTCACCGACTTGTCTTGAGTGTAACCAACGACCCACTTCGCCGTGATCATACTTTTTTATCCAAAGCTTCATGTGACCGTTTTCGTCGATGCCCTCGAGGGGCGTATAAGGGCGCTCTACTTGAATATCGCTGTCCTTGATGAAGATGGACCATATAGGCACGAAGGCGCGATGATCAGGTGGAAGCCGTTCCGGAGGTACAGCGAGAGTCAAAAGCTTCGTATCAGGGGACACGTCCACGGACTCGATGAGGGTGGCCGGCGTGAAGCGGGATGGAGCTAGCGGAAGAGCGGCCGCACGATCTGTGAGAGAAAAGTAAGTAGCGGCAGTGGCGACAGAGACGCCTGAAAAGATGAGGACGGGTTTAACGACACTCGGCCTTGCTGTCGCGCATATTCTGCCCAGCAGAAAAAACATATCGACGGAGATATTCCAAAAGGGGAAAGTAGTTCATGGTCTTGCGCAACAGGGATAAACAAAGAACACCTCCACGCCAGCGCGACGCTGACGGACATACGCATGGTACACTATTCGCACACAGCCTAATAACTCTCGCTATGAAACACCACCGTAGCCCCACACTCAGCTATCCACAGGACGCCGCCCCTCTTTCTATCCACGCAGCGCTGGCGCTGCGATATGCTCATCCACCTATCCCCACTCTCCTTTCTCCGCTCAGATCTATTGCCAATACGCCCGCTCATGCCGCCGACGACGCCGAAGACGACTTCCAGTCCAACGCCTGCGTCAATGCTTCCTCATGTCGCCCCCCTCTGGCTGGTCTGGGTATTACTTACCTCCGCGATGCCTTCGCAAACCTTCATGGTCAACCGCTCACTCCCGAAGCTCTCGAGGGCGTTTCTCTGCAGATGCAGGTCGATTCCGACGAACTTCTTCTTTTTCCAACCGATGCTTGTGGATCCGATACACCGCCGTTCGATTTTCCTGCACAAGGAACTCAGTGTACCCCGAATCTCGACCTTTCCATTTGTGAAGAGCCTACTAGCCATCTGGAGCTCGGTCTTGATAGCGATATCGATTTTACGGCGAGCGATGTTGTTGGACTTATTCCCGACGTCAATATGTACGATAAACTTCGGCGAGTGGACTTGTCGCATCCCGGGGTCAACCCTTTGGATACCATCCGCAGAACATCCTTCAACGGTCTTGGGTCCCCGTACAAAGAGCCACAAGCCATGCTGACGCGCAAGGATAATCTCAGCGACGATCTTCTTCCTACTGTAGACTCAGGGGTCGAACAAAGTCCTTCTCCGCGAGTCATTCAGGACATCATGTCGATTTTGATCCAACCCGCTCCAGAATCCTCGTCCAGACCATGGTCTTCTCCCAACTTGCTGTTCGCACATGGTTTCTCTCCATCTCAGCCAGCAACGCCGAGATCGTCCGTTTCCACCAAACTTGGAGGGAGCAATGTCCCAGATAGTGAGCACCTCGCCTTACGAGCTCCGTGTAACCTCGAGGATCCGAACGCCGCACATTCGTCCCCGATTTTAAATGCACATCTTGGTATCGAACTAAACGAACTCATATCCAGAGCAGAACATTTCAGAGCCAAGTATCCCGAACGCGATATCGACAGAGCATGGTTGTCTCATTTTGCGGGAAAGCTTTCAGACCAAGGGGAGCTCCTGAACGATTTTCGGTGTTATGTCATTGGCTGCGATCAGCGGAACAAACGTCGGGATCATATATTGGTCCATGTTGGAGCCCACATTGGGCAAAGACCTTTCGCTTGTTCTGTATGGTTTGTTGATCCAATACCTGACCTCTATTCAATGTCGACTGAATACTCGTCCTCAGCTCGCTGCGGTTCTTGCGCAAGAACGAATGCAAAAGGCACGAGGCGAGTCACAGCGGATTCAGGCCATACAACTGTGATATCTGTGGTCAAAGCTTCGTCAGACAGGATCTCGTTAAAAGGCATGTGAAGAGGACGCATGGACTGAGGGACGAGAATGAACCCGGTGTTGCGAAACAGTCAGCTAAGAAGAGAGCGAGGCTACACTAGCAGTACGCTAATAAGTAGATGATGAGTGTGACGGAACTCGTCACAGAAGTCACATCCCTCTTTGACTTTCAACAATGTCGGAGAGAGGTCGCTCGCGCTCGCCAAAACCCCTTCACGATGCCGACGTCGACATGGAGCATAGCGACGACAAAAAGGACGCCAAAGTCGTCGTGGTGAACGGACTTTCGCGCAATGTTGCGTATACCCACCTTCAGACCGTCTTCGGCTTTTACGGTGAAATCGTCAAAATCGACCTTCCTCTCTACACAAAGTGTATGGCTCATGCATGATTCGTGTACATTCCATCTCACCTCACACTACATTTGTTCAGCTGGTCAGAACAGAGGCAAGGCTTCACTCGAGTATGCAGATCCATTGTCAGCATACAAGGCCGTATCCCACATGAACGGCGGCCAACTCGACGGGCTTGTTTTGAAAGTAGATCTTTCGGACATTCCCATTCACACTCGCTCCCGTTCCCGCCCGCGTCCCGTGCGCAATGGGCGAGACCGCAGGTCTTACTCTCGTTCTCGCTCCCGTTCGCGTACGCGTTCCCCGCCACCGCGCAGGCGAGGGTATGGGCCTCCCCGCTACATAGACACGTTCCGGCGTGCGAGAGGTTACGGTCGCCGTGGCCCTCCTCCGAGAGATACCTACCGCCCTTCTCGTTCTCGTTCGCGTTCACCGGTGAGGCGCGGTGACCGCCTGCCACCAAGACGAAGATCCCCGAGCTACGAGCGCGGCGGTACAGGGTACGCAAGAGGACGGCGTAGTCGCTCCAGGAGTTATTCGGTACGGTCGAGCCGCTCCCGTTCACAGACCCCGTCGCGTTCACGTTCGCGTTCGCGAACTCGTTCACGTTCTCCATCGTACTCGTCGTACTCGAGGTACAGTCGGAGCAGGTCCAGGTCCAGGTCGCTTAGTAGGGGGAGGAGGAGCTACAGTAGGGATGATATCAGAGACAGTCGGTCTCGGTCTCCAGCGTAGTCGGTGCAGTTTCTTGGTATCATGTGTTGCACACAAAAATTATATTGGGGCGCTTGTATCTATATTACTGCGTTGTGGAGGAACTTTACCGCCTCACTCGCTTGCAATCGACGAATCGTCAGCGAGGATGGGTC
The DNA here is from genome assembly GCA_038089955.1 of Strobilomyces dryophilus. Taxonomy (NCBI): domain Eukaryota; kingdom Fungi; phylum Basidiomycota; class Agaricomycetes; order Boletales; family Boletaceae; genus Strobilomyces; species Strobilomyces dryophilus. The sequence goes on along the minus strand of JBBPLT010000011.1, from coordinate 156,199 downwards.
TGGTAAGATGATTCGTCATCGTGAGAATGATGATACTAGTGGTAGACACCTTACCCATACTCGGCGTCATTCCTGATGGCATTAGACATCCACTCTTCATCGAATTCTTGTTGGGCAAAGCCCGGACCTCCTGCTATGCTCAACACCACGGGTAGCAATACAAGACCATGCAGGACTCCAGAAATGATCAGGGTTACCCACATCCGAAAGTAGTAAATCTAACAACTTGTTAGAGGACAAGAAAGGCGGCTGGAATACGTCTCACCTCTAGGAGCCGTGATCGAGTCAGAGCTAGGACGGACATTCCGATAAGCTTTGTGAAGGTAATACCCGAGAGGACCTAGGGAATACAATTATCGGGCGGCCCAAAGTTCAAACAAAACACCTTACCGAGGGGCCAACATCCACCAACGCAGTCCACATCCGCTCGTCCCTCTCTTTCTGTCCAGCCGGATAGTCCGCTGGTAAGCTAGGGCCTGCACTCATGAACGCCCTCGCGACATGCGCACAAAACTCCACAGCAATACCAAGCGAGATGACGAGGTTGACCAAGCTAATTGCATTCAGATCGATACTCCACACAGCCATGACGCCCATCACGTTTAAGACAGTCAGAGCAACAACGCCAGTGACGATGGACCCAACTTTCCATGAGCCAAGGAACAGCCCCGTAACGACCAGCACCGCTGCTAGTCCTAGTCCAAGAATCTCTTGCGTGATGGCAATGATATGAGCATACTGGTCAAAGAATACGTAGTGGAGGGAATATGGGAAGACGTTGTGTCCAATATGGTTCGAGATATCCTCTGCTACACGGTGTGCGGCTTCGAACGAGTGGATAAAGTCTGCTTGGGATTTCAAAGGTGTGTGGGATGTGCGGAAGTGTGACGCGACCACACTCGTTCCCGCTTGATCAAGTGAAAGCGCTGTTCCAAAGGAAGCCTTTCCTGCGAGAGGGCAATCTTCGTTGGTCGGAGAGACCAGCCATTGCTTAAGATAGCGCATGAACTCATCTCCTTCAGGAAGCCCGACCATGGTGATGTTCCATGCGGGATCTTGGCCATATAAGCACGGTCGACATAACCTCTCCGCGTCTGTAGAGCTGCAGAATTTCGAGGGATCAGCGTTACGGACGCGACAGCAGGATTCCATGGCGGGGTCGAGCCATTTGAGAAAATCGTCGATCCAAGAAGCGGTGGGCTGGGAGATGAAGGAAGCTTCAGGCCTCTTGCGTTCAGCTTCCAGAATATTGGCAACTGAAAAATCATCACAAGTAGTGAAACGCCCGCAAAGCATCTGTTGTCCTGCTCGTTGAGTGACATCGATTTCCCGCGAGACGAAGTAGACAGGCGGTCCAATGTCAAGATAGACATCTAAGTGATCGAAGTATGCATTCAGGTACGAATCCGATGGCAAAGCAAGCCTCTGATCTGATGTAAAGCTTTCAACTGAAAATTCGTGACAGACCAACGATGCCACTCACCCAGGCCAAGTTGGATATGCTGTATAGATATCACAGATAGTACGAAAAACCCGGAAAATATTAGGAGAACAGCGCCTTTCACGGCCGGTTTCAAAAGGAATGGTGCATAGTGTCTTCGGATGAAACGGGCAACTGTACCTAATCCCACCGGGGCATCGAGAAGTGCGATACGGGATCGCAGTCGTATACAAGGGAAGCAATCGACACGGCTGGCCTGGAAAAGGGCTCCCATGGCTGAACCACGTATAATCGACTGCCACTCACCTCAACTCGCTTCAAGTCTACCGCAAGTGCACTGACAAACACAGTGACTTGCAGCAAGGCGTTCAGAAGTACGCTACCAGCAGCATAGAGCGCGAAGTTTCGTACGGCAGGCATTGGAACCAATGCTCCTAATGCGAATGCCACTGTCTCCGTAACTGTGCTGAGCAGAATGGACGGACCTATCTTCGCTAATGTGCGCGCGACACGTTCCTCCACGGACAATAACAAGGGTAGAGATCTGCCATCCACCGAGTTGTCCTGCATAGACTCGAATGGCGAACGATGATGGGATTGAGTGGGGGAACGTGGCATCGGCAGACTTCCGCCCTGCAATGCTACCGACGCATTTGCACCATGCGCCAGATTGTGGCGATCGAGCTCATGCACCAAGATGAAAACATTGTCGACGCCGACAGCCAGGACGAGGAACGGGATCACTTCTGCGATGATCAAGGTCGTTTTTACTCCGATCAAGGAGAAAAAACCGACTGAAGAGGACACAGAGAGTACAACTAGCCCAATTCCAAAAAGACCGAGTGTAAATTTGGAGTTCACGAAGAGACTAGGAGGCAAACGGGGGAGAATGCGCGGTATGGTGCGTGAGTCGATAGATACCGAAGATGATGCGACAGTTCTTCGTTTGAGCAGCAAGGGAAGGTTGCGGGCCCATTGTGTTAGCGAAACCGACAGACCATCTTCCTCTCGGCTTGCGACCCCATTGCCTAGCGCTAATGATACGTAGAAGAACATCGCAAGATAGGAGAGAACGACGATATTCACGTCTGTGTTGGAGCTCTTGCTGATTTCCTCTTCCAGGGAGACGCCTGTTGAGAATGCTATTTGCATGCCAGCCTCCGATGTAATTCTTCCGCTGAGATCGAGAAGATAGTCCTTGAGCGTCTCCTCCCATTCCATGGCTTTCGACCGTTCAGTGATGTCCAGAGAGTCCGATACCACGTATGTTACTACGAGGGCTTCAGCCTCTAGATATGATGGGACGCCCTGTGTGCTTTCAGGTACACCTCCAAGCACATATTGGGGACCAAGCGGTTGCTGGAAGTCGGGTAAACAGTCAACCGGAGAACGGGCACACTGCAACGTGCGGTCCGCCCAAGTCGACTCATCGTAATCGCTCAAGTCATTGCCAAACCATGCGCCGATTGATTGTACGACGCACGCGCCTCGCGGTCCTGCGGGTTTGAAGCACACGTCCGTCAGGCGATAACCATGCGGACGTGAACGGAGGGCACGAATGTCTTTCTCGACATCGAGCCAATACTCGAGATGCTTGTAAGAAAGAACCCCAGGATGAACAGACATAAGCGATATATTGCTGTGGTTCTGCGAGGGTACGCTCTGGGCGTTTGTGACGAAGATTTGCTGGGCGCGATAGAACGGTCCAAAGTGTTCGTCAAAGAACTCCTTCTGTAGTTTGCTCTCAGAATCCGGCGCAACCCATAGCCTCACCGGATCTGTCTCTATATCGAACTTTCTCCAACCGAGATTAAGTAAACCGACAGCCGTGAATACGAGTGCGAACGTCAGGAAGGGCGAAGAAGCTGCCCAAAGACCAATGCGATAGAAAGCACGTCGTAACACCGTGTTCAAGCGATATTGTCGTGGTTGCGATGCGCCAACAGGATCCAGGAGCGATGCCCCGCGGCCAAGTGGTCGAGATTCCGTAGACGGCGCCCCAAGGGACTCTTCCTGGTCATGGGAAAGAGATATAGCGCCCACCAGGCCACGAGTGTGTATCCTGGGTGACAGGGTAGATGATGCGGCGTCCGCGGATAAAGCCACACGTTCGTATCTTTTCTCTCTCCGTCTGCGAATTGTGACTTGCAAAACATATCCGAAGAGAAACGACGCGACAGCGAGACAGTAAGCCACTATGAGAACGAACGATAGGCAACTGAGCATGCTGACGCGGCAAGTGGGTTCTTGTCCCGGAATGGTGACTCCAGGTAACGTCTGACAGACAGCAGGACAGTCGATGCAGGTACATCGACTGGCCAAGTCATTGTCTGTGCAGTTTCTCGGGGCTGGATTCAAGGGGTTAAAATGTGAAGGAGCAGTGGAAGGGAAGTTGATCTGGAAAGGACTGCCAAGGTCCTTCTCGTCCCCCAAGAATCTGAGGAATTCTGGGTATGTCTTCGCACCACCTCCAATGAGGTCCATGGCATAACCATTGGTAGCTCCCACCTGGACACTCTTGCAGCTATTGTAAAAACCTGAAGCGAACTGCTCCCCAACAAAGAAATCTACGGCTTTGACCGCGGTCTCTCCTGTACTGGACTTTTGTGTCTTGATTACGTCCAGGAAAATATGCTGCCGCGGGGAACAAGTAAACGAACAGAAGAACGACCGGAAATTGTTGCGACACGCTGGGCATGACGAAATGAGGGGCTCCGCCTGGGCCAGTGAATCGCGCAAGGTTTCGACTTGGTCCAAGGTACAACAAGTCGGTCCTTCTGCGAACTCGACACCGCAAACAGAGACGAGGAGATCTCTAGCGTCCTGGTCTTCGAGCTAAGCAAATAGGATTAGCTAGTTTATCCTGTGAGTGAAGCGAACTCGCGCACCTCGACTGGTGGGCCATCATAGGGACAAGGCAGTTGTTGTCCAAACCAGCCTTTGGACCCGCAAGTGCCCCTCATGGCGCACCGACCTGTGTCAGATGCCATTGTGCCAACCGAAGTGCTGGATGAACGAAGGCAACCACTGAGCGAGCACGTGATATACCATCCTCCTCCTGATGACGTCCCAGGTCGCCTCGAAACCGAGAAAACGCTTCGTAGGGTCAAAGTCAGCTGCGCCATCAAGGCACGGAGCTGCACCCACTCAGCGCGCGAATCAGATTCCGGAAGAAATCCTCGCAGACGCCCTCCTCAACCAGGCTATCAGGCAGTTGCCCGCTAACTACTCGTTCGAAATTCACAAAACAATACACCATGTGCGCAAGAACAGAGCCAGCATGGTCGCTCTCCAGATGCCGGAGGGGCTTCAGATGTTTGCATGCACCATCGCGGACATCATCGAGCGGTATGCAGGCCATTTCTCATCCGAGTTCTCGTTGGAAACACCGCGCAGGTTCACCGATGCGCTGACCGTCATCATGGGTGATGTCACTTACGGTGCCTGTTGCATCGACGACTACACTGCGGTCGCCTTGGGTTGTGACATGCTTGTTCATTATGGACACAGCTGTCTCGGTTGGTCTGTTGCTGGATAGGTAAACTGCATCGGCTGAGTCGTATCCTAGTGCCGATCGATCAAACTAGCATCAAGACACTTTACGTCTTCGTTGAAATAGCCATAGACACTACGCATCTCGTCGACACCGTTCGTCTGAACTTCTCGAGTGATCGCGCTAGTTTCCGCGATCAGCTTCTGGATTCAGAAGAGACTTGTTCGGACATACCTCCTGGCCGGAAAATCTGGAAACCTCGACACCTCCGCATCCAGGGGTTATCGTCCACGAGCGGTTCTTCACAACACGGCGCTCGGCATCACCCACAGACGCCACCACAAGAACCGACTCGACTAGCTCTAGTTTCTACTATTCAGTTCGTCTCGGCTCTGCAAAGGCTAAAGGAAGACCTCAGTTCAGCACACGAGAACACTGAGATACCCGGTCCGCTGTCAGATGGAAAGTCCTGTTGTCGGGTTACCAATGGCAAATACGAAGCCACGATACCCCGCTCGAAACCACTCTCCCCCGGGGAAATCCTAGGTTGCACAGCGCCGCTCCTCAATGATGTGGATGCATTGCTGTACGTCTCTGATTCTTGATTCCAAAGTCTGACTAAGTCGGTGCAGATACCTTGGGGATGGTCGCTTTCACCTGGAGTCGATCATGATTGCAAATCCCACTGTCCCTGCGTTTAGATATGATCCCTACTCAAAGAAACTCACTCGAGAGCATTATAATCATCACGAAATGCGAAGAACTCGAGCGCAGGCTGTCCAGCTTGCCCGCGAGAGCATCTCCTCTGTCGCTCCAGCACTTGACCTGGCTCCGCGAAGCAATCGTTCAGATTCAGTGCGACACGGTCAGCTGTGGGGCGTTATTCTTGGAACGCTTGGACGTCAAGGAAGCTTCAAGCAACTTCAAGCAATAACAAATCAAATTGCCGTGTCTCATCTTGCCATACCGCATGTGCCGATTCTACTCTCTGAGGTATCCCCCGCAAAGCTCTCGCTATTCAATCCGCATATATCGACTTTTGTACAAACGTCGTGTCCAAGGATATCGATCGATTGGGGTTCTGCTTTCACCCGACCTCTGTTAAGTCCATATGAGACTAACATAGCATTAGGACAAGCAAATGGATGGATGTGCGAAGGGACTGAGGGGGAGGAAACAGTATATCCAATGGATTTTTATGAAGCCGGTACACCATGGGCTATTTCCAGATTGAAAGGTTCATTCTAAACGGCAAAGGGAAGCAGTTGTGGTATTCAGCGGGAGTCGATAGTTGTCGCTCAGACCGACTTTCCCAGAATCAACGAATTGTCAAGCAGGATATGAGTAGTGCATACAACTAATGTACACTGAATCATAGCGAATCTGACGCCATCCAATGAAGGCGAACTGGACACACTAAACGCTACACAAGTACCTCAGTCTGGGAAAGCTGGCGCACAATGTCGAAACATACCCGTAAGCATACTCGACCTCGTCCACCCCACCACCTGAAGCGAATGGTCCAGATTGCTCCCTCGGCATAGGTCCCAATTCAGGCTCATCCAAGTCATCTAGATCAACAGCACTGCCATCGTCCAAGCCGAAGGGTAGCACAGGTCGAAGGCCTGCTCCGGAACTCGACCTGCGATTCCCGGCAGGTGACTTGGGAAGGGCTGCCATTGTCTTTGGACTCATGTGCTGATCAATACAGAATGTCTGTAAGGCCTCGGGTGATCAAAAAATAGTATACTCACCTCCCAGTTGTTCAGATTCTCATCCGGAATATCACGATCTTCTCTACCCTCCAGTCTTGCATCATCACCCAGGTCACCGATAGACTCGACACTCTCGCTGTCGCTGATGTTTTCCGTCATATTGGAAACAAATTCGGGAAGTCGATGCCATGCCGAAGTTGAAGTTGAAGGCAATGAGGTTGTATGGTTGTCTGACCAGCCCAAATCGGACAAGTAATCTTCATACTCGTCCTCGAACGCAAGATCTTCCGTGGTGTAGGGTAAGAAAATAGATGGATCCGGAGCTTGTGAGCGAGGAGGCGGGAAAACGTCGGCCTCGACGATATTTGGGGTCCCAAGCGGACGAATCATATTCCCGAGGTCCAAGCCGGGTGGTAAACCTTCCAGATTGTGAGATATACTGACCGAACGACGGTGGGCCTGGGTGTGCTGATTTGCTGCTTGTGCACCATACCGTTTGGTGTTATCTATCAATTACTAGAATTAGTATTTCCAGGAATAAACGAGATACGGTGAGTTCCCCACAAAACTTAACCAAATGGCGGAGAGCTTGCTCCTGAGCCTGTGTTCTGAGGTGAGCGAAGTATAACTATATGGTAGCGAAAAAGAAATAGTACCTGAGCATCAGAAACATCGTCGACCTCATTTCCAGTGAGCCACTCATCGCGCAGATCGGGTCGGCAATTAAGGTAAATGGAAGTAATGACCTTCATGTTCGCTGCCTAGTTTCAGAATCGCTGACAGATATACTATAATTCATCTTACATTGCCGCCATTTGCGACCGCAGAAGGGCACTTGACTCTTGATTAGCTTAAGGACATGAAGCTGCAGCATCGGATGTGAGACACGAAGCACCCGCTTAAGCACAGCCTGTGATAAGAGATGGATCTGTAGGTTCCCTGTATCGAGCGACTTGACGTACAGAACTTTTGTATTGAACTAACATCCAAATGCGATGTGACCGACTCTTCGACAGCTTCTGCATGATCTTTGCAAAGTTGATGGCGGAGAAAAAGTTTCGCCACGAAAACTCCGTGAGCATCTCCACCTCTTCCTCGTGTTTATGTCCATTTGGTAATGACTTAGACTGTAGGACGATGTGGGAAACTGCTCGTGGTCTCTCCTCCTGCACACGTGGGGCAGCGAGACGCGCATGGTGGATCTGGCAGTACCGGAAAAAACTCGTGATGGTTACTTCGGATGGTCCCCCGCACGATAATCAGGACTCACTTATGATCAGGTGAATCAGCCTTCGAAACAACAGATACCGAAACTTCTTGCAAACCGAACATTTTCAGGATAAGGAGTAAACAATTCGTATCGAGTAAAAGTTGGCCAAGGTGATGGAACTTCATCGCATCTAGCCACATGCACTTTCGCATCTGTTTGACTACTGTGAACGAGCAGAAAACTCACGAGATGCTTTAAACCATTTTAGTGTCAATAACAAAATAGCAGAGACTGCTTTGGACGTAATTTCCCGGTGCCGGGTAACGTCAAGGTCGTCGAGAGTCGGTGGAGGGGCCGGCGGTTGATCGGGTGCTAAGTATAACAGTAAGTAATATACATAAGAAAACCAGTTGACCGCTAAACTTACGCGAAGCCACCCCTGGCGGGAACACAGAAGAGGTAGAAGATTGGGGAACCTGTTGCTGACCTGTACCAGCCGAAACGGTAGCCAACAACAATTTGAGTAGAACTAGTACCCAACCCGACAGCACGGGGAGAACAGAGCTCTGGGATCGATATGATATCAAAGTCCGGTACCAACACATGGAGCATTTCTTACGTATATCACTTCAACTCTCTTCAAACGCTTGAGGTCCTCTCGCTTCTCCTTGGGTTTTCGTTCCTCGGCGCTCGATCTAGCCTCAACGCTCGCCAGCTCGGTTTCAGCTTCGGCAATCTTGGCATCAAGCAACGCGACGTCGACCAATACCTCGGCATTCTCAGGCTCCTGGAATGAGCATCAGAACCGGACAACCTCAGACTGAAAGAGAAAAATTACCTTCGACATTGGCCGGGGGGATTCGCCGTCACCTTCTGATCCAGGCAGATGTTCCAGCCCGCTTTCTGTCGTCATGCACTCCTCCCTCGTGCGCCACATCTGCCACAACGAGAGACTCACGTACATATGTTTGTTGTAGAGTTTATCTGCTTCATCAATTGCGAAGGGAACCAGCCGAACATTGTTGAGACCAAACCGGCTCCTACGAGAGAACGGGAACAGAAATGGTCTGTTTTGATCAGTCTGATACTGCTGCTTCTTGGGCTTCGGAGAGGGTGGCGGCGAAGGCGCAGGCGTTGCAGCCTGTGGATTGGGGCGGTATCCCGAATTTTGAGGCTGCTGCTGAAATGCTTGGCCCAGGCTGCCTGACATGGATGATTGACGCTCCAAATCATCATGGTGGTAATGGTGGCGAACTGGGATCGGTGAATACGCTTGCGCCAACCTCACTGCAGGAAACGACGGAGGGGATTTCCCCGGAGCGGCCTCCGCAAGACGAACAGTTCCAGGTGGTGGAGCGGTAAAAGTTGGGTACTTGACGGAAGTCTCCTGATGAAATGCTTCAAGATCAAATGGAGTGCATTTTATGGCGACCGCTAGAAAGACGATGAAACAACGAAAAAGACAAAAACAAAGCGGATCCACCTTCATCGGGAACTGGTGGCAGTGATGCAAGTTCCCGAGCGAGCCTTTTCACGCGCGCCAACTCTCTGATCCCTCCGCAACATGCGAGCAAAGTTTTCCACAGAACAAGGAGGAGCTGCAAATGCGAACAATGAGCGGCTGATTGACATGTGAAGCGAGTAATCAGACCTTTTTTATTGGGTAGCCTTTGGCGCTCTTGTCTTTTAAACCAGATACGACATTAAACAAATAGACAGGTAAAGGGGGATCCATGCTCACTGGAAAATGTACTCAGCGCTCATTTCAATGTGTCTGAGTGTAATTACATATGGCTTACTTAGCTCATCCGCGAAATCGTCCCGTCCTTTGAAAACTTCGATTAAATGATACATCATCCCGAGGTAGACCGATATCTCGGTGGTGAACTCCTCCAAGAAGTCAGCCTTCTCTGCAGCGGTGATCTGGAAGTGAGTCACATCCGCGTCCGAAAGCGAACTGGTGCGGTTCAATGAAAAGGCTGCAGAAACATTGGCTCGCATGCATACCAAAGCAAATCGTGTTTTTGACTGGCGATCTTCATAGACTCCACGATTGTATTCAGGCCATTCGCGCTACGGACTACCTTGCAATTTTCGTAAATCCAGTGGAGCTGGTGCTCGGGAGATGTCGTTTCCGCGAATGTACCTGAATGACACAAATGAGCGGTTCTAGGGACATGTCGGACAGGTGTGGAAGGAATGAACCTTGCAGCACATAAAAGAGACGACGCGCATTCGTAAACCGAATTTCGGCATCACGGTGCTCAAGGCTTTCTAAGAGCAGCTCTACGTGAGTCTTTCTTTGCGCGTCTGTCGTTTCGGGACTTGTCCAGTCTGCAGGGTAAAGGTAAGGCAACTATGACGAAGGATGTTCAAGTCACCAACGGACCTCGAGGAAACGACCCTTGCCAAGCTTTCAGGTTTTCCGCTACCTGCGGCATTTCTACGTACGAATAGAACTCATCAATCTCGTTCATTACCGTGTCTTCGTCGTCATAGCGAAAATCATAAAACGATTGCTGCGAAAGACACACAGGCGGTCAACAGTCGATGCTGTGGACCAGATACGTATTAGCCTGCCTTGGGCTTAGGAGCAGACGCGACCATAGCCCTGAGTTGCCCAAGGGTGATGGAATCTAGCCCGAGCTGCTGAATACTGGCCCCATTGTCTTGAATATCTCCTGGTGGGGGGGCGAACACCATGTTACTCATGACGAGCAGGTCAGGGATGTTGTTGTCAAAGGCTCGAAGATTCAATAGAAGAAAACAAGAGCAAACATGTCGCCACGAACGTGGGCCGGAATCCGATAGAGCGATTAGCGGAGCCGTTCCGAGTCAGACAACGTCGGCGATGGCCAGCGATGAGCTTAGGAACCGGTACCTGAGGCCTGAGTGTCTAATTGGGGCACGTTGTGGGAAGACTGACTAATGGTCAGATGGTCACACCCTCGCCGTCGTTGCCGCCATCGTCGTCGGTCGTCGTCAGCATCGTCGCGTCGGCAGCGGACACGCGTCCGCAACATGGCGCGGAGGGTGCTGCACGACTGCGTAACAGACGAGTCAGAGGACGGCCAGCGGCTCGCCAATCTGTGGTGATCGTGGGAAATGATGATATAATGATGGTTACTTTGGGAGGGTATATAACCGAAAAATCAGGGAGCGGTTGACCAGGTCCGTTTTGGCTGTGGATCGACTTCGCAGTCGGTCTCGCTCTCGCCAACAACTCTCCCTTCTGGCTCGTCTCATCGTCTGCGACAGCGTCGGCGTCGTTGGGATCGACTAGAAGATTAGACCAGGTCATCCCCCTTGTCCCCCGGTACAAGCCCAGGCCGTCCTCTCCTCCTCTCCAGTACACAAAAAGCCACGCCTTTGCTGCGCGTTAGCCCCCAACCGACCGCAATATCTTCTCCCATTTCTCTCCTATTCTAGCTCCCGCGTCCCTGGATTTTTTTACGACTCATCTTACGACCTCAGCCTTCGCTTTTTGACCCAAAGAGCAAGGCTTATTTACTCGAGAGGTTGATCTGCCGCTGCGTCTTCGCATCTGGCAGCCAGGCCTTTCCTGTTCTACCTGCAGATGCCAGTCCCAGTCCCGTCTGTCCCTACTGCGCACCCTGTTCACAAGTGTAACAAGTCTGGAGACTCCGCAAATCCACACTCTTCAGTCTTTCACCTTCTGAAGCATACGCTTCCCTCGTCGCCAACGGGACCACCCCCGTCTTTTGGTAGTCGTGAGCAGTGGATTAGCTCTCTTCCTTCGTGGCGAAGGACCAAGGCTCGTCACGTCTGGGAGAGTAGCTCGAGGCCCTCGGCACCAACAGCGGTTCATCAGGGTTTTTCAAGTGGGTTGGCTGGCGCGGTCGACGTGTCCGCCATTAAAGGAGCTCGCGTGCAAACGTGTATTCTGCCCCTGAAGACGTTGCCGAGGAGTAGTTTGGAAATGCCTCCACGAAACGCTCCCGCCTCTGATCGGCACATCGTAATGGAGACTGCATCGAACGACCTTGGGTCATGTCCTTCACCTATTCCGCCGGAATCAATTGGGGGAGACGTCTCTTGTGCGCGTGCATGGCCTCATGCCCCGGATTTGTATTTCGAGGATGATGGTGGTCTATTCGCCCCGATTCTAGAAGATGACTCGCCCGACATGATGACTGGCGATGCAGGTTCAAGCCCCATTGAACCAGTCACACCTTTTGGTGATTATGTTGATCGAGTGGTGGCTACTTCGGATGCCGTGGTTCTGCACGACTCTCTCCTACCATCCGGATCGCAGGAACTGCAGCTACCCATTCCAGTCAACTGTGACACTCAGTTCTGTCGCCTTCACCCTTATCCATCTCCGGAGGTCAAGGAGGCATTGATGGTCACCGCCAGTGAACATTGCTTAACCGCGAGCTTAAATCAGAAGCAACTCGCCGAGCCAATGGCTGAATGGCTTGTCTCGTATGTATGGAAGGTTTGCACGAACGTGTTAGTGCTACCCCAGACGATCGCCCCTTACGCGTGGGTTTGTTGTTACCCGTTCATATGCTAATGTGCTGATTAGTGTCGTCAGGCTTCCTAATTCGCCGCAGCTGCATCAATCTATGCCACTGTTCCTCACTGCTCGGGTGCACTCGCTACTGATGTCGACACTTCTCCAACCATCAGCGATGCTGTTGGCACTGTGGTACATTGCGCGACTGCCTGTCTACCTTGGAGCAGCTGGGTTGGGTCCGGAACACGTAAAGGAGCGGCGCTTTAGGGTTGAACTACTCAGCGATACGCGCGATGTACTGGATGGTGAATCTCTTGAAGGTACCGCCACCTTCAGATTGATCGTTCTAGGGTGTATGTTGGCAAACAAGTGGCTAGATGATCATACTTTTTCCAACAAGACTTGGTGAGCGATTATCCCTCGGAAGTGTATTCTTGCTTATTCTACTCACAGGCACACGATATCCAACGTCCCCGTGCAAGTACTCAACAAACTCGAGTATTTTGCCCTAGACATTCTTTCCTACGATCTGTCAATTTCTCGGTCTGCTTGGTCCCAGTGGCTCAGCCACCTACTCTCGTACCATCATTCACTCACCGCAGTCGCTTACCCTCAGCCCATTGCACGTCCAGCATCCAACCCTCACGGAATCATTCGAAGAGCCATCCAAGATATCATGGAGGCTCCGCTAGGTCGTCCTATAAATGAGCCCGTATTCCTCAGTGTCGACCAGAGGCTTAAGGAGAAGTTTGGCCTCTGCACTTCTCCGCACGAACCTGAGGCCTTCGACATTGATTTGGATGAGGATGGTCCCCTTAGGGAAGAGTATCTGCCCAGACGCCGAGTCAGCAACGGCGGTTCCTCAGGCGGTTATGGTCTAGAGCTTCATAGCCATTCCCAAAACGATGCTTCGGCATATCCCCATCATTTGTTGCCTCTGCAAGGAAGTATCAGCCTACCACCACCTGCCGAGTGGAGTCCCGCCGGCGATGAACCGATATGCCGTCCGAGCGATCGCGCTGCTCCGATGTATCTTCCGGTTCAACCGCCTCTCATTCCACACTACGTTGGTGCCGTTCCGGCAGTTTATAATCCTTGGCCCACCGCTGGCCCCCGATGTGCTCCGTCCGGGCACAATGCAGATGGTGACTACACGGTGAACACTCTCCCTGTCCCGCAGTATACCTACTGGGCGCCCATGAGCTGCCCCTCCACGGTTCACCATCCTTATCCTGTATGCACATCCGACTACTACAGAGGCCCTAATCACGCTCGTGGATACTCCCTTGGAGGATTTGACTTTTTATGCAGTGACATCCGCTCGCAATCTATTGGAACTGAACGCCACGCTCAATCGACGGTCTCCTGGACTCCACTGCATCAGTATGGTTATCCCATATCCAGGCAGCCGCTTGTTCCTTGCCCTGCATTGAACTATCGGATACGAGCGTAAAGAATTTCGCGCTCATTTTCCAGCAACAGCCGGTCAATCTCTGCACATAGACTTCATTTCAGCTTCCCCATCATACATGTTGCACCCTATGTCGCGTACGGTGCCCTAATTTTCGCTCTCTCACTTATGCATGCCCGTTCCTTTGGGGCTTGTGAATACTGGATTTTTCTCGTTTCCAGTCTTTGTTTTTACACGACTTCGGGTCCCTTGCCATGAAGACATATCCATCCCGTCTCAGGGACCATTCACTTGTTCCGTCATCTTTCAACATCTCGCCGCGTGAAGAAGCTATTTATGCGGGTTGTCACCCCACTCCCGGTCTGACCCAGTCGTCGCTCGGAGGAAGGTTGATATCCTCGGACTATCTTCCTGTCGCATATCGCTCGCTGTTCATGGATTGAACATTCGCGGCCCTCCGGTTCGCTGTTTTCATTGCCCATGTATCGAATTTTCGTTCAGTACCTCACGCCGCTAACCTAATCATCCTTTTTGACGACGTAGTTCCGCTCTTGCCTCCGTTGTTTCTTGTTGCTTTTCCCGTTGAAAACCGTCACGAAACCACCAAAAACATACATAAAACCACACTGCAAAAATATTTAGTTCGTGTTTGTTCCCCGCTTGTGTTCATCATCCTCTGTTACTCGTCACCTTTTGCCCTTCGCCGATGCACCTTCCTGCAGCCCGCCCCGATCTTTGGATCGTAATGGCAATCGAATACTGTAGCTTCACTTTCTCGTTCGTTCCGCGTGCGCCTTCATGAGTAAGTAGTTATACCTCCGTGAACGAGCTAGTACGGTACTTAGACCAGAGTACTTCAACTTTTTCGATTCTCGAAACGTGTTTTCTCCAAATGGTAACATCTCTTCAGCCCGACGAGGTAACTCACAGCGTTCGCTCGGGGTGTCCAGTGAGCGCTAGCGGTAAAGCTGTGGTAGCAACTATGGAGCACTTTGATGCCTGAGGGCATGGGCGTGTTGTCGGAAAGAGAGCACGGCGACGGAGGACACGAAATCATCAATGTGGGAGGAGGTGAAGGAGGCCTCTCGGCTCGATGTAAACAACCAGACCGCCGCGCATAGCAGCAAATGGCAGAAATGGGTACCATTCAGCATCGCGGACGGTATATGTACTACGGGACAGTCTATTTGCCAACGACACGACACCCCATCCAGGGTCTGGCACGAGAGGTGTACGCAACAAGCCAATCGACAGACCCGCTAACGAAACCGTACAAGGACTTGAACCCCACAATGCCGCGGGTATGACGGACCCCCCGTGCCGGTTCCCAGCACACTAGCGAGTAGGTCAGGACGACCACGCCTAGAGCGGAGTTGGAGGACGACAAACGTGGTACACATAGTTGCAATTGTCGACGGGGTTGGCGACGGACTAATCAGGTTGACATTTGAGCGATCTGCGCGGCGTCGTTCTTGTTCAATTTCGGTCCGAAACGTACCCTATGCCTGACTCGTGGCACTTGGCTTCGCGGACGATTTCGGCGCCTGGCATCGCTATGAGGGTCACGTTGAAGGAGGCGGTGTAGATATCACTGCCCTTGATCACGAGGGCCGTTCCGCGGGGCGCGCCATTGTACCAGGCAGTATATCCTCTCTTGACGCGCTGCTGTACTGGGCAGCTGGCCCGCATCGATGACGACACGTGGCTCACTCGAGAAGGAACACGATCTTGTCATCGCGTCGCCGGGCCGTTAGAGCTTACTTTCTCACGTGTCGGGTTGGTAGAACTCAAGGAATTCTATTACGGAACACCAAGTTCTCCCGTCTGCACTATGTACATCAAATATGTACCAACACGAACGGCACCTGCAAAAGGGTAAACCAGAACCGAACCAAAAGGGAGGTCAAAACTTACCTCCACATCCTCCCCTTCTTCGTCCATCAGCATAACTTCGACTAATAAATGCTTGACGTGAGGCGGGATGGGTTTCTTGCTCACATGCTCCACTAGTTTGGAGAATTTCATCGGCAATCTCTCCGCACTCTGAGGCGGCGTCAAACAGGTGGGTCATAGACTCACAGTGACGACTAAGTACCGACCTTTTTTCTGTCTGTGAAGGAACTCCATAGCATACTCACACCCTGGCTAACCATGCTGACTTCGAGATTATGGTTGCTCTTGAACCATGCCACGAACTCTTTCAGTGTAGGATCGTCCTTGAACTGCAGGCGGTCCCATAGTGTCCATTCCGTGTCACCGAACTTGTTCTTCTTGGCTTCAATGGGCTCCGAGAAACCGAAGAAAGGTAAAGCGAGGTTCACGAATCCGTTCTTGTAATCCTCGAGCTTGTTCTTGCCATCAATGATCTAATTCGATCTCGGTAATTGATCTAAAGTGGCAAGGGAAACACGTACTTTGTACAACTCCAAGCACACCAGTCCGACCACGAGTGCCGTGGTTGTAGCAATAGCGGGAATAATCTTGCCAGCAATCTGCTTCGTTGTATGGCGATCAGCGATGGGGATGCTGTAGTTCATTGCACGCAGATTAGAAGCAGCCGTAATGAAATCTATATGATGGTTTGTATCGTCGTCTTTCTCGAACTCGACCGGTGTGAGACGGTAGCCAGCGAGGGAAGATGGTGGTGGCAATTTCTTGACAAGATCGCTTATATCATCCGGGTCTAACCCAAACGTCAGCGGACAAAGAAGCTTGCATGTACTTCGCGATCTCACCAGACAGGTTTTGGTTCACTGGATCATTCTCATCGATCTGGATCTTTACGCCACTCTTTGGAGAGAATTCAGGAACTATGACTGAGTCCGCGACTTTCTTGAAGATTATAGGATCGGTTTCACCCCTGAGCCCGTAGTTGTAGGCATGGAGGTTTGCAGCTGCGATGATAAATGCCAAGTGTGTTGGCTAAAGCCCGTTGATCAGCGACTGTTTAAATCAGATCATCTGACAACTCACGTCTGCCGAGTTGAATACAAGTGGGTCAGGAGCTCGTTTTGGGCCACTCCAGAATGGCTGTCCTGTGTTCGTTAGATGATCTTTGGGTAAGCTATGCAACAGCTGTCGAATTGCGTTGTTGAACTTCTCTTCGAATTGGAGGCGAGCCCAGATAATACACTCCTCGAACGTCAATGGCTTATTGGTCACCAAGTAGGAAACTATTTGCTCGACATGATCGTACTGCTGACCGGAGTACTTCAGGGAGTTTTCCAGATAATTGGGCTCGGAGAGATATTGATTGACAGACTCTACAGGCTTGACGAACTGGGCGTCAAACTCTTGCCTACTCCATTCAATAGTGTGCGTGATAGCATTAGGGAAGTTCTTGACTGTACAGGATAGCGCTTGCTTTTCTGGCGGGTCTTGCGATGTCGAATAGGATTCGGTGACGTGGGGAATGACAACCTGGACATTGCCTTTCGTTCCCATGGTCCCAGACTCCAGCAGGGGCTTTTCGTATAGGATACATCGTTGATCCATGTATACACCTATAATCCGCGTCAACCTGAGGGGATATTGCAGAAACGTGATCTTACGAGCTGCAACGTTGTCTAGTGCGTTAGTGACGCCGTCAAGCGATGAAAAGAAGTCGTCGTCGAATACGTCTACTAGCACTTAAGAACGAATGTTGGAGATACTCATGTGACTTACTTTCTGTCGCTTGTCCAACCGGTTCTTGTTTGCATAGTATATGGCCTTTGAGCGATGGGTTCATTTCCGCAACAGCAGCAGCAGCAACCTCGGACTTGAATTTCCCAAGGTCTTTTGCGCGAAATAGAAATTGTCTGTTTAAGTTGCTCTTCTCGATGGTATCAAGATCGGTAACATGGATCTGTGCGTGATTACCAGTCGCAAGGCCCATCATGCTCCAGTTCTTCAGCATCTCGCATCCAATAGCTCCTGCACCAACCAGGAATTGACGATGATTTGCGATCTTGTCTTGAAAAGTTTTTCCAAAGACAGCAATTTGTCCATCGTACCGGCTGCCAACGGGCTTACAGTCGTCCTCGGTAGGCAGGACGGAAGGTAACGACTCCAGCGAATCAAAATAGAGATGCTGGATCATGGGGTGAAATTTGGAGGAACAGGCTTTGAGAACCTCCTGGGCTACAAACCCACCGATAATTGCTGTGATAGGAGATATATCACCCGCTGCCTGATACGCGAGCTCCTGAAGAACCTTTTCATCAGCATCGCCATCCAACTTCTTCGCAAGCGCGATGAGTGCCTTCGCATCATCGGCGTTCCGCGGGCGGGGAAGACGACCGTATTGCTCTCTGTATTCAGAAAGGGCTTGGAAGCCAACATGGAGTGTAGCGGGACGGTCAAACTTGGCGAAATCAGTGATGAAAAAATCGGGGGCATTCAGCGATTCTCGCAATGATTTCTGCCGTGAATGTTCGATCAATTCGGTACGAAGAGAGACACAGAGCTCACGAATTCAAGGACCTTTGGCATCTTGACCTGATTAAAGATGCCACCCCGAATGTAATCACCAAAAGAAGAGGTATCGCCAATGGTAAACGTATAGGGACCCTTCACGGTTACCTTACGAGGTTTGCAATCGTTCAACTCTACCATGCCTTGTACTTCAGTGAAGGTCACAAAATTGCCGTCCTCGAGACCGTGGCGTGTCTCGTCAAGGCATGTCACTAAGCCTTCTTCGTCCTAAACCTTTCATCAGCTTTATGACTCAATAATGTCAGACAAAATCGAAGATCACCTTGGCCACTGATACGATCATTCCAGTCAATGGCTGTTCACCAGTAGGATCTACGCAGGTGAACTTGGGTCCGAAGTCATTGAACACCGAACTTCAAGTCATTCGTGAAGATTCCAGAGTAAAAACGTGCCGTGAAGCTTACCCGAAAAGGCCTCGTGCTTCTGCCGCGATAAAGTGAACACCGTGTTCATGCGTCCAGTCGTTAAGTTCTAGTTGCTTCTTGTAAGACGCATTGCAGAGCACAACAACCTGAGAGTCGTTAGAACTCGCAACAAAAAGATGTTCATGTGCGTACTTGAAACGATTGGATGAGATCTACCGTTATGTCTTGGCCTACCTTTCCCTCTAGAGTACGCACCGGGACGTAGGCATTTAGCTCAGAAATGCGAGGAAGCATGGCGGTTGCACGGGGCTTGCCAATGTCATCTTCGCGAAGAAAGTACTGAGATTTAAATCATGGAGTTAGCATCTGTCCAACAATATGAAGATACCCACCTGCGTGCTGAGATCTTGAAGGGAAACAGGTTCTGGATCGTACAATGTCACCGACCTGACGCCAGCCAAGCACACATTTTTAGCTTGAGTATATGTAGTACAGCTGTCAGCACAAGCCCACTACAAGTAATGCACAACGTACCGATCTCAGCACCCAAGCCTTGAAGTCCGACGATGAGTATATTTGAAGTTGCCATCTTCTTCATCGCTTCGGAAGTCAGATCAGTGACGCCTAGCACGGCAGCAGGAAGAACGCTACCTTCATGGCCGAGTACATATCTGAATCGTGGGCGATATCGGATGAGTGATCAAGTAGCACGATAGGTAGTGACAATTCTGAGTGCTCACAGCTGGCGAGAGTAGAGGCCTTCATCGATGGCGGTCTCATCAACGTCCATCTTCGAAGCGATATTAGTCGCGTCGGACATATGTATCAGGCGGTTGTGCGAGTAGTAAAGGTGAATGGCCGTCTGGACTACGTCAGCCTGCTAAGCGCTAAGCCACCAATCTCCTGACTAAGCAATGCTGGGCCTATCACGTTTACCAAAAAGTAGAAACTAGGGTATATGCGGTCGTCCTGGACATACAAGTAATCCGGAAGCTGGCAGTAATTTGGCGTCCTCAAGATTAACTAACGGATCCACATGATAGGCGAGGGTTAAATTGGTTGCTACTCAGCGTGCAGCATCCAAGTCCAAGTGGTCCAAGGGGTCGGGGGCATCATTTCCTCCAACTATCGCTTGAGTTACTGGCGACGGTCAAAACTGATATTGACTACAGAATGAGAAAAGGGTTGTGCTGGTGAAGCAGAACTTGCTGACATTTGAAGCGCTAGCCGTGAGATGGAACCCAAGCGCTTTGGCATGCGGTGGCAATTTTCATGGTGTGAGCGAGGCGAGCTCCGATGACGCCAAATGAACCGCAAAAGGATGCGCCTGCAGGCTGGGCAAGATGGGCAAGATGGGGAATATTCCTGGATCCAAGAATTGAGTCGAGCAAATCCTTTGCTGTTGTTCCGACCCTGGGGATTCTTGAGTTTTGGTCAGGGCCAGGGGCGATACCAATAGTTCGTGGCCTCTCGTTTATTACGGGATCGTCCTCGGGACACCACTCCGCAGTACTGGGAACAAAGACCTCCCAGTGGGTGAAGTGTCGGATTGGCTGTGGTGAGAGAATCTCCACTGCAGGCAATTCCTTCCGAGATGTATAAGTCTCGTGACTGAGGCTGATTAGTTTGTCAAGGTGACGAGCCATTATGCTGGATGGAGAATTTGCGACGTAAGAGAATGGGTCGAAGGTCGAGCTCATCTTGATGCAGGACCGAAGATAGACAATAGTATCCCGCCACTGCGACCGGGTCATCACTACATTCCATTCAAGGCAGCTTAGGGTGTATTTCTCTGTTGCATTGAGGATAATCTGCGGTATACGAGTCAAGCGGTTCCTGGGAGCTGGTTAGCTGTGCATGCGCCGTTGATCCATGAAAAATGGCCCACCATGTGCTTGTGGTGAGTGTGACGTCGTTGACAGTTTTGTCGCCAATCATAGCACAGATGACGAAAGTGCGAAACATGAAATCTTCCACAGTAAACGTTCCGTTGTTGTGAAGGTATCGAAATATAGGAACGGATAGGAAAGGTGCACTCTTGTGCGCGATATTCCTCGTGAGAGTACTAATGAAGAATAATGAGTGGATAGTGACTTGCACTGGGTTTTCCACATTATCAAGGAGTCGGCGGATCCTTGACGCAACTGAAGCGGATGCTATACTAGGGCTCCCTTGATATCTGAATTAAAAGTCAGAGCTGAAGGGCTGGAAGCTGCATGACATACTGAAAGCGGAAGGTTCCCTGAAGATAGGGTTGAATGACAAGCTCATGCACCCAGTCGACGGTCCAGTCGGCCAGAGCTGTGATCAGCCGTTGGTCATCACCAGAGCCCGGTTCGACCGTCATATTAGGGAGCACAGGGGTAATGACAGTGCAGACGTCAATGTTATGACTGCACCCTGAGGTAGTAGACTCCATCGACGAGATTTCCGAGTCATCAAAGACCCCACAGCGGAGAAGAATCTCGCCGACTTGGCGTCGACCCCGAGAAAGGTCCTCACCCGCGCAGGGACCTGTGGTGACATTGGGCCGGACAGGGGGGACGCCCAAGCACGGTGCGACAAGGATCGTCCAGTCGTGAGGGTGGGCAGCGATATCCTCACAAAGCCTGCCAGCACTGAGAGAGTGCTCTATGGTCCGGGACCTTTCGGTTGCAAGTTCCATAGGAGCGAAGCTCCTCGTCGCTATTTCGAGGGCAAACGGGTTGTCTTTGGAGCCAAGAGAGGGGTATGGAACCGCCGCAGCGTTGAACTCGGAGTCATGCGCCTCTCGTCCCCGGGCCCATGCGTCCGTGTCGTGGCAATTTACTGTAGCCACGCGGCCAGGTTGCATTATGAAACGGGAACGCGCCAAGGACGGCAGATCAGCTACGGACGTGCCAATGATGGAGGCAGTTGGAGGGGAGCAGTGACCGGCGTTGGATATGTCGGTCAGCGAGTCGTGCTTGGAGGCGTCTGTTGAGTCCACCAAGCAGCGCGCGCCGAAATCCATCTTCATAGCTCTGAATAGCTCTGAATGATCCATTTCCCTCGTGTTGGTCGAGGATCCTGCTGTAGCAATCATCAAAAATGGTACGGAGAACTGGGGGGTGGAGAGTGAGCCAGTGAGGACACCCGGAATTCATGGTGCTTTTGTACTTCTCCACATCCTCAAAACAACCTCCGCCTGACGTCGTGTACACAGCGTTCCACAGATCCCATGTGTATTGACCTTGATGGAGCCGAAAGAAGTCATGTCAAACAATGGAGGTGGCACACTGCCGCCACAACAAAGAAAGAAACTCGCCGAGAACTGTCTGCCGAGCTAGGAGCCGAAGAGGAATGTGTGGTGACCGTCGAGAAGGTGAACAAAGCAGGGAGGATGTGCATTGAGCATCACATTTGCTTTGGACACCCTTCGCATATCTAGAAATGGCAAGCCGACCAATTCCGCTGATGTTCCATGACGACTAACGCTGCCACCATGTAAATGTTTCATTCGACGATGTAAGCTCCACAAAGGCACAATAAAAATTATTGCGAAGCATAGAAAACGTTCCTTGAAAGCAACAAGAAAAGACGCAATTTTACTTGCGATAGAACTAGGGAGGTGATATTGAACAATGCAGCACGGGAGAAGAGGTGGTGGGACTCACATTACGGCGGAAATTAAACCATAGTGATAGACACCCTCTGTCAAAACTACTTCGAAAACCACTAGCGGAGATAATCAGCGTTGCAGCAACAAAATACAGATTTGAGTATTCCTCACCGTTTATGAGAAAACTCCCATTCTCGATTCACAATTCTAAACGCGATGTCCTCATAAGGAGGTCCTGCGCTGAAATGCAACAGTACTGTGTCTTCATTTCCCGGCTCTTTCACGATTTTGTAGCTAGGCGCCTTCGATTTGTCGATCAGGTCTGGATAGAAAATATTGAACTAAAAGAATACATCAGGGTCAACTACTATTCGGAAGAGGAAAGGTACATACTTTGTAACCCTGCACGACTTTGGGTGGAGGGTTATCCACACTATAAGATGAAAAGTTAGTGAATGACAGTGGTGAGATATAGGAAAAAGGCCTGTACTCGTAGTGCGTCTGGTTATACTTGTTCCACTCGTACCCGGTGTGCACACGGTTGAAGTATCGTGGCTTCCTTGGACGGTATTTATCTTCCCAGTTATAAGATGTTGGGTGGGCAATATCCTCCTCGAGATTAAACAATTCCTCTTCTTCATCAAGTTCCCTTTCTGCTTCTGCCCTGTATAAAGCTTCAGAAACATCGGCACCACTGTCGACTTCAGGCGCTTCTACTTGGGGAATATCCTGCGTAACCTTGGGCACATAGCGAGACGCTGCAACTGCACGGCGTTGTTCCAACTACAGGACGAAATCAGAAATCTCAAAAATCATGAGCCGCAAACAACCGACCAAAGCCTGCATCTCGTCCCTTTCGGTCACAATATCAAACTCGCGTTCATCGGATCGAAGCTTGTTGATATCAATGAGGGATGGGCTCATAGAGCGATCGTAAGGGTCAATGTGATCTGCAGACGCCTCGGGCTCCCCTTGGACAGTACTGGACACGACAACACGAGCGTCAGCCATACCCAACGCGGCTGATTGAGCAACGCCTGCCAGTAGCTCTTCCTGTGCTTGCAACGCTTCATCTCGCTGGCGTTTCCGGAGTTGCTCGAGCCGGTTGCGAACGACAACTTCATGAAAACTCTTAAGCCTGGCCTGGAGGCCATGTAAACAATAGATCCAATTATCAGAGTCCAGATTACCTTGGCTTTCCAGACGAGTAACTTCTTTAATAGACCTTCCCAATAATCAGTGTCGACAGGTTCTCCGCTGGTAAGCTTGGCTTGGATTTGCTTCTGCAGCGCGGCAAGGTGCTCGTGGCTTTTGCCAGAAAGAAGTATATTTATGTCGGTTTCTACGGCAGCGGCAGCTTCTCCCATACGTTGATTGTCCTTGTTTCTCTCGAGACGATCCTTGCAGACAACCATCATGTTCTGGAGGAAAATGTTAGTCAAAGAACAAGATGCAAATCTGCGACATCGCACAGTCCAGAAGTCGATGTTGATGTCGGAATCCTCGAGTGAAAGATAACGCTCGATGTCATCATGCAGTTCTTCCACTTGGGCCGGCGACAAATTCTGTAGTTCAGATGCACTCAACCAATACCCACGATGATTGAGAAAGACATACATCAAAAATGTTGTACGGTTCGTCGAGATCGATCTCGAGGCCTGCGTCAACTTCCTCTTCGTCTTTCACAGGATGAACGTAACGAAGATTGAGCGCCAAAAAATCAATGGCCTTTGCCCTCTTCTCCTTTATGCGAATTGCTGCCCGAGCACGTTCTTGCTGAAGTTGAAATTCGCCATCCTTGGCTATCCATTCGGACATCTGAGCGGATTCAGCTAACCTCTGCATTTTGATTTCTTCCTCCTCTCGCAGTCTTTGTTCCACCTCCCTCGCGGCACGCCTTCTATTCAGCCGCTCCAGCTCCTCTTTTGCCTCTTGCTTTCGAACGGTATCCCTGAGTTGGGCTTCTGCTAAGGACATTCCCTGCTTCTTCTCCTTCTCGGCCTTCTTGTGCCAACGAAATTGTTGTCCAAGATGGACATCATGGAACGGATTGTCCGTTGCGCTGTAAACGCTGAGTTCTGCGACGCGACGGACCTCTTCCTCTTCTCTTATTCTCTTCTTTTCTGCTTTCCTGGCTCGTCGCTCCTCTGACTTGTCACGCTTGCGTCTGAATGCTGGTGAGGGGAGAGGAGTGGTTGGAGTCGGACACTCACTTCTTTTGTCCTTGGTCATTTTCTTCGTACATTCTGCGTCTTGAACAGTCATCATCATTTTTAGCCTCCCCAACATACCGATGTCTCGAATGATCATTGTGGTCATAGTGGCCTGTAGGACTTCGTGGGGACTCCTTGAAGTCATAATGTGAGCGATGATGCCCGTCCTCGCGCCCTCGGGAACGGTCGCGAGTCATAGTAGCTGATCAAGTGTGGTGGCGGTGAAAAGCATCTAAATAACCACTACGAGTCTCAGGCTCCTTGTCGCCATATAAATGATGATACCTGCCATCCACTCAGTTCGACGTGCCCATTCTTTCAGACGGCTCGCACGTCGTATACGGACACAGGCGCAGTCATACGATTATGTTTCACGAGAGGAGTTTGATGAACACCCTGTACGCTCAGCCGGGCTCGCCACTCCTAGACAGGTATTCCTTCTCGGTATGCAAGGTATCTCCCTCAGTGTTGAAACATTGATGGCGTAGCTCGTAAAATACCTCGACGAATTCGTGATCGGACAGGAGAATGCAAAGAAGGTCCTGTCCGTCGCGTGCGTGTTTTTCCTTGGGTCCAGTCCCAGTAACGGCAGGGTTGATCGACTGGCAGTGTGTTCAACCACTACAATCGAGTGCGCGCCAATCTCGCTGCTTCCGAGGAACAAACAGATCCGCAGGGTTGGAACGTAGTTCCTTCGTCAGACGGTGCGTCCCAACATCGTCGAAGTACTTCGCACCATGTTTCTAAAAGTGAGACAGCACCTATGGGTATCACACCGGCGCAAATACATCCACATCCTCAACGCCTCACCTCGCCTCACCTGTCCATGCAGCATCGCCATACGTTCACCCCGTTCGAAAAGAGTAATGTTTTGGTGATGTGAGGGAATCGATCTTTTATGATGAAGCAACAGTCACTGACTTAGTTTTACAGAGGGCCGACAGGGTCAGGTAAAATCACACACATCAGGCTGCGGCGTATAAGGCGTGTTGATCCTCGTGACCAGGCAAGACGCTTCTAGCACGTACACTGGCTAGAGTGCTCGATGTTCCGTTCTCTGTTAGCGACGCAACTTCATTTACCCAAGTCTGTGTCGCGCTCCCTGCACCCGTGTCTTCTTTATGATGATTATACCAGGCAGGATGTCAGTTTACAAGTTACTGATATGGGAACCTCTACTCACTCCACGTCAGATGTAGGAGAAGATGTAGAAATGACAGTCCAACGATTGGTGTGTACTGTTCAATGTCGGCCAACCTCGTTTTTCTCACTCTATGCAGCTACAAGCTGCCAACTGGGATCCTGCTCGAGCCAGGTGTATCTGAATGTCTCGTTCCGTCTTGTTAGAATCTCACATTCACACAGCACTGGCATAGTTTATATCGATGAAGTAGACAAGATTGCTCGCAAAACAAGTAGCGCAGGGATAGAGGGTTCGCGCGACGTCGGCGGGGAAGGCGTACAGCAGGCTTTGCTGCGCATGATGGAAGGCTCCGTGGTCACCGTCCAAGGTAAATCATCTGGACTTGAGCCTCCTCCGAGCGCAACCGGAGAGGGGCGAGCAAGGCCTGGCGCGAGAGGACAGAACGTAGCTCCCCGTAAGTGGCATTTTGTCTTTCTATTCAATCGATGCCTTCACAGATCCACGACAGTACGACCGGACACTTATAGTATTGACACGACCAACGTTCTCTTCGTTTTGAGCGGCGCGTTTGTTGGTCTGGACACTGTGGTGAAGCGCAGGGTGGCGAAAGGAGTACGCTGCCGCTTTTTCTTGACTATTACCGAGAGAAATCTCATCACTTCTCCCAGTCTATCGGCTTCACCGCTACGTTGGCACCCAAAGACGACGAAGCGGATATTGGAAGGTTTTTGCCATTCTTCACCCCAAACCGAAGATCGTCCGCCAACATCCTCGATTTAGTAGAGCCTGCAGGTAGTAGACCTTCCCTTCTCCTGACTGCACTTCCGCTGACTTTGCCTTTTGCGTCGACAGATCTCATCAAATACGGGTAAGCTCTTTTCTTGCTTCTAGTTCTTCACCTGATGGATTTACAGTTTCATTCCCGAATTCATATCGCGGTTGCCTTCTATAACTGCTCTTGCCCGGCTCACAATCCCTGACCTACGGCGAATACTCACCGACGTTCGTGGTTCTCTCGTCTCACAATACACTGCCTTGTTTGGCTACTCAGGCGTGGAAATTCGTTTTACGAGTGCAGCCCTGGACCATATATGCCGCAAGGCTTCCCAGAGGGGCGGTGGCGCCAGAGGCCTTAGGGGGATTATGGTCAGCACGGCACTTTGCACGCATGCAAAATCTGACGTATCACTTAGGACACACTGCTACTAGAACCGATGTACGAAGTTCCGTGAGTGCTGATAGACAGCTGTCCTGTTGTTCTACTGATATAACATGTCCGAAAAGGGGATCGGTATGAGTTTTGCCGATTACGTTGCGCTGATACTGATGCTCCACCAGACTGTCCGTTACGTCCTCATCAATAAGGATGTCGTGCTTGGTAAAAGGCCGGCAATGTATTGGTCACGCGGAGAGGGCCCAGCTTTTTGGGCAGCATGGGCCAATGAGGAGCGACTGGCTCCAACGCAAGAAATGTAGATCATCCGCGCTCAGTCTTCCATCGGTCTTTCGCGAAAGAACGTAAGATCTCAGTGCCAATAGTGTTGCACCTTGGAGACACATGTGACCACTGTAACAGTAGAAACCATAGGCAATGTTCTTTATTCCATCTCGATGATAGGTAAATGTGGAACAAAGTGGTCTACACTATCGTGGGCTACAAAAGAAGAGCGGAAGACAAAATAAAAAGCACGCCTCGGTGACTCCGGGATGAAAACTGCGGCAAGACGCACAGAACCGCAAGTGATTGACGATCACACTTCTTTCTTCTCCTCCAAGGCAACTTCCTTTACTTCCTCTGTGTCTTCCTCCGCCTTGTCTGCCTTCTCGTCCGCATTCTCGTCCTCTTTCTCCTCTTCTTTCTCCTCTTCTTTCGCATCTTCTTCGTTATCCTCTGGAGGCGTACCACCGGCATTGATTATCTGAGCCTTCTCAAACATTTTCTTGAACTCCCTCGCGTCTGCAGGACGTCTTGGTGAGACTACGTGCGCAAGCTATCCAGGCTTACTATCCGAGTTTGCAAACCGAATTGCGAGGGTTTCAGATGTAGGAGGGGATTCTGCATAATCAGCGGCGACCTTCCACACCCAACTCCTGTCAGAGCCAATATTTGGTTGGAGGCGCATATCGGAGGTGACTCGAACGCGTTATTAGTGACGTTGGAACAGAGGATAATACGAAGAACTTACTGACATGGTTGGCGCAGACTTTGAGAGTCTTATCACGTCTCATTACCAAACGGACCTTGGTGGTTTCTCTGTGCTGAAGCAGACGCGCATCGCCCGTGCCTCGCTCTTTCCACTCGTTACCAGCAGTGTCAAATCTGAAAAGCTTTGCGCGCCTAAGCATGATATCAGCCACGTTCGATCAACGAACGACCGGAACCCGCTCACATTTTGAAGAGCACATTTTCATCCTCTTCATGGGTCTTTGTTTCCACTTGCTCTGTGAGCCTGATGACAGGCTCAAAATGAACATCGGCTTCTTCTTCCTGCTATAATCCGTGTCAGATCAACGTCAGATTGCTGGTCCCGTGAATGAGTGGCACGATTGCCTCGATAGGCGTTGGGCTGACTGGGATCTGCGATACCATGGTTCTGAAGAACTAACCTTTGGAGCGAAAGGATCATTCAAATCTGCCATGGTGGAAACAGCAAAGGTCGGGGAGACCTACTAGCGAAGGAGGAGAGTGGAATAAAATTATCATGATCACTTTTTCGTTATGTAAATCCCGTCCACTTGTCTCCGGGGTCTTTGAACTCGCCGAAAACGGAAATGTTGCACCCTCCTCCAGTTTACCGCAATGTCGCGACGACAGTTCACTCTTTTTTGCGTTTCGCTACTCGCGCTCGCCCCTACCCTCGTCTGGGCTCACAAGATTCACGTGCCAGCTTCGACCAAGGAGTGCTTTTTTGAAGACCTGCACGAGAATGACCAAGTGTGCTCGATTGCCTTGTCTGCCTTGCTCCCTCTTATTGGTCATCCCAGATGTCTGTCACGTATCAAGTCGGAGAAGGTGGTCACCTAGACATTGACTTCTGGGTACGATTCTCGCCTCCTATCGCTGCAATACTTATACTTTGCTCTGCAGCTTACAGATCCAGAAGGAATCGTTTTGACCAAGCAGGTTAGACAGAGCACCGGCTCGACCTCAATAACGGCAGAGAAGCACGGTCGGTATGAGTACTGCTTCTCCAACCAGATGAGCACAAT
This sequence comes from Strobilomyces dryophilus, assembly GCA_038089955.1. Lineage (NCBI taxonomy): Eukaryota > Fungi > Basidiomycota > Agaricomycetes > Boletales > Boletaceae > Strobilomyces > Strobilomyces dryophilus. Next base: position 127,461 of record JBBPLT010000011.1, on the reverse strand, counting down.
GGCGGACAAGGAGGTTAGGTAGGTTCATTGTTCTCTGGGTCCGGTAGCCGGGCCGTTGATGCCACCTACCTCACTCAGCTTCAATGTTCACGGTATCATATACATTTCGGAGGATGGTTAGTCTGCTTTTCGTTCCTCGACCCTTGTTGATTATGGCAGAGGATATCGTCGCACCGGTTGAGCGCGAAATCCGATCTTTAGCAATCGGGCTTCTGGCGGTCAAGGATGAACAGGAGTACATTGTTGTGCGGGAGAAGCGGCACCGTGACACTGCCGAGTCTACCAACGACCGTGTCAAATGGTGGTCGGTCCTGCAAGCTGTCGTCCTCTTTTCAGTGGTTGCGTGGCAAGTATATTATCTAAAGGCAGGTCTATGAGATCCTTGTTACTTGCGCCATTGACAGGTTTACCAGTCATTCTTCGAGGTAAAACGTATCATTTGAATTTATGTACGCTTCTCGGCTATCCATCCGCCCTCCCTCCACCCTTCATTCATCTCCCGTCATTGCGATGTGTCGGTTACCAGAAAATGAGTGCATATTAAAAACAACGTACACGACGACATGCATAGATCTAGGATAACAACAACTGGCGTGTGGGACGGATTTAAAATCTGCACATCCCGTCAGTCCATGAAGTAGAAAGTGGCAGGATGAGGGTATAGACAAAAACGACAATCATGGGGTGCATGATCATAACAAATAGATACACGTGGTACAACGCAATAGTAGTGTCCATTGCAAGCGATCTAGCGCCATGATGGTTTCGACTTCGTGCTTGCGTCCCCGCCAATGCTAGAATTCGGATCTACACCCGGAACAGCCAATGTAGGCATGCTGGGCAGCGTGTTTGGTCCCTTGATTCTCAAGGACCTTGAGGCGTTTCCCAGCAATGAAAGTCTTTTGGGCCGCTTTGGTGATCGGCCAATCTCCACGCGTCGTAGACCGCCAGTCTCAAGGCTTTCGTCTGCATTGGGTGGCGGCCCCGGGATCATGCTCGACCTTCGACGCGTTCTTTCGTTGCGTAATGGACCGATATTTGACCGTCTGCGTGTACCCTTTGTGGAGGGGATACCGAGCCGTGGGGTAGAGGTAGGGAGGCGACGGGTAGGGCTCTCACTGCGCTCGCCTTTTTTCGGGATATGCAAAATGGAGGCGTCGTCGTCGTTCCTCGCGGTGTGGTTCATGCTCCTCACTGACAGCGGCGGTGCTCGTTTGACCGGCGAGACATTTTCCTCCGCTTCTTGTAAGCATCCGAGTGACGTTGCGCCCTTTGTTTTGAGGAACCCGGAGTCAAGGCGACTTGGTCTAGGGCGCTTGCAGGTACCAGATCTTAGACTGGAGGATAGTCTGGAAGTTCCAGTAGAAGAGGACGCCTCCGCATCAGGAACCGCGAAAAAACTAAGGTTGAAGCTGTCCTCAGTTCGTTCGTCTTCCCACTCGCTCTCCGAGCCTGTGCGAGATTGGCTCCGACCAATGCTCTCTGTACTGTCACTTGAAATGACAGAGAAGACTGGCGGTGTCACTTTCTGTCCAGCGTCATCCAGGTCCCCTTTCCCTGCTTCATCCCTCCATTGGACTACCTTCTTTTCCTTGTCTGAAACACGGCGGTACGACTGGCCGAAGCTAGAACGCAGTGATTTGCGCGGGGATTTACAGGCTTTTCGAGGAGACGAAATGCTATTATATGATACCCGTCTGGAAGACTTGACAACTGGCTTCAAGATTGAGCTTGAAGTGACGCGGGGAAATGTTTGTAACGCGTCGCTGGTACCACTGACAAATACGCCAGCATCGCGAGCGGCGTACATTGCCGTAGTCTCCCCAACTATAGCCGCGAGAGTGTCATCGTTTCTCTCCGCAACGGCACTCAGCGATGTTGCGACGGCTTTCGCTCTACCTTCAAGCCCATCATTCCCCTCCTCTATTGCCGCCTTCAAAATGCACGAAGCTTGCCCGAGAACGACAGTGCACCGTCCGATCATGCCAAGCAGGGTTACGACCAATTCTGCTTGTGAGCGAAATGATTCCCTGAATGCGTCTTTTTCAGCTTCCGCCCGGACTCGACCCATTTCAGCCCTTCGCCATTTCGCATCCGCCTTGACATTCTCGATGTCAAATTCTTCAAGCCTGTCGGAACGGCGTTCGCTGACTGCACGAAGTGTAGCTTCCAAGATGTTGTGCGAATTTTGTCCACGAGTTATGCGTGTGGTTAATGAAGAGCCTGACTTCGTTGCCTGCTCTTCAGGACCTGCGAGAGTCTGCAAGAGGGCCCGTTCCGCTTCGAGGTCGGGAGACAGGGCAATCGAAGAACACCCAGTCAATAGCGCGTCAATCTGGTTGATGCGGGAGTGGATGGCGAATAGCCTGTCTTCTGCGGCATACATCTTGCCAGCGCAGGACGCGCCATCGACAATGGATGCTTGTGTTTGCTCCATTCGCACCTGCATGTCTTGCTTCGCCCGTTCGACTTCGGCATTGGCTTCCACTTTCCGGCGTTTGACGATATCATTGTCAGCACTGATTTTTCCGGAAAGCTTGGCCTTGAGTTCCGCAACTTCGAGGTTAAGACGATTGATGGCCTCGACATATTGACCGACGTGTCGATCAACGTTGACTACGTTACGAGTGACCACCTTGGTCTTGATCTTTGTGGCACGCTCCGCGTATAGCAGCGTGTTATGGGTATCGTCGAAATGTTGCGAGGTGGGTGCTACACAAACGACCATGACAGTCTTGCAATTTCCCCCCAGGGAGAATTTCAGTAAACGGGTGAGCTTGCTGTTGCGGTACGGGACGTGTCGAACGGCACCGCCACTCTCGCAGAGCGCATTGATGCAGTTACCCAGTGCGAGCAAAGATTTATTAATGTTGGCACCCTCAACCATCCGTTGGCCCATATTGGACGTAGCGGCGGCACGTTCACTTCCCGCCAAGTCAATGATGGAGAGAGTGGCCACTGTTCGCTGCTCCGTCAATGAGGCGGTACGCGGGGATTGTGTAACGTGCACTTGGAGAACGGCGTGCGAACGCGAAGATGTTTCGTTTGCATGCGTAGGTGATTGTGTCCGGCGCGAGTTGCCTTTGAGGACGATCTGTTTCACTTCTTCTGCGCTGGTAGGGTGTAACTCCACAAGGCCAATAACTTTGACGGATTTGTCTTCTCGAATCTGAAGGCCGCCTCGCGGAGTAGGAGTACCAGGTTCGGCGAGAAGATCGCGAATTTCTTCGTTGTAGATCTCAAGAAAAGTGACGATCACCCCTGCGTTCCACTCGTCTCTGCGGTCGTCGATGCGTTGAAAGAGATCAGCCATAGTGAGGTAGATTACGCCTGGATCTGCCTCTGTCCCGCTAATCGTGTGAGTTTTTCCGCAACCCGTTGCCTGCAAAGCGATCAGCGATGAACACTTTGCAGCGTGTTGAATAGCATACGCCGTACGCAAATACGGTAGCATTGTAGCCATCTAGCAACCCATTAAGCAAAGGCTTTGCGGTGGCCGCATAAATCTCTTCCTGTCGTGCTTCCCCATCGTAAACCCTGTCGAACATGAACCTCTTGTCCTTGTACCGCTTCGTTCCCGGGGGCACGAAACCGCGTTCAACGAATGCACGTGCCTTGTCCTTCTCGTCGGGATCAAAGGTAAGGATGCGATCGTCTACGATCTGAACGATATCACGGAGAGGTGCTGAAGCCATTACTGATCTACCGGGTGTGGCGAGAGTTCCATCCCCACGGATGGTCGTGTCATAACATGGTTCTGGCAGGCGTGCTGCTTCCCAGGCAGTTGGAGGTCTTACGCGAACTTGTTGGCGTCAGATGATAGTACGCGACAAGTTGAAAGTAATCAGGCATACCTACGACGGTGATCGAGCCCGCTGCAACCATGGCTGGCACTGGTTGGATGAAGTGGTGTGTGGTTCAAAAGATGGACGAGTTGAAAATCGAACGCGTCGAGCCCACGTGATCGTGCTTTACATTGATCAACCTGTACTACTACCGGTACCACTTTAATAACCATGTTCATGATCGTAGAGTCCCCCGCCGATTTTCATGTCCATCTGAGACAGCGAGAGCTCTCGAAGCTGGTCACACCACATGTTCGCAAAGGCGGCTTTGATTTAGCCTATGTGATGGTGAGCGATGTCGCCGACACTAACGACTCCATCTCACCCGAGATTTAGCCCAATCTTACACCTCCGATCACTAAAACAGACCAGGCAATAATGTACAGAAAACAATTACAGGAGATCGACGACAGCGTTGATTATTTGATGACTCTCTATCTCTCGCCAGATCTCACCCCCGAAGAAGTCAGAAAGGCAAAACAAGCGGGCATTGTTGGCGTCAAATCGTATCCCCGAGGCGTCACCACCAACTCGGATGGGGGAATCGAATCATACGAAGTTTACTACCCTGTCTTTGAGGAGATGGAGAAGTGCGATCTCGTCCTAAATCTGCACGGTGAAATTCCGTCAGATGCCACTACAGTAAGCTGGCGACCTTATCTTTGCTCATCTATGGCGTTGAACGAACTACAGGATACTTGCGTGTTAAATGCAGAGGAGCGGTTCCTTCCTCATCTTAGGAAGCTCCATGCAGCGTTTCCCAAGTTGCGTATCGTACTGGAGCATGCGACAACTCGGGCAGCTGTCGAAACTGTCAAGTCGCTCGGCAGTACAGTAGCGTGCACAGTCACAGCACATCACCTTGCCATGACGGTCGATGACTGGGCGGGGCAGTCTTGGAACTACTGTAAACCTGTTGCCAAGTACCCAAGCGACCGTAACGCATTGCGCCAAGTCATCCTGGATGGTGGGTGACGTTTTGACAAACGCGTTCACGGCATGAACTCAGCCTGGCATTTCAGGACATCCCAAGTTTTTCCTCGGATCGGATTCGGCGCCACACCCAGTACTGTCCAAGTCCGTGGCATCACCTGTCTATCCTTGTGCTGCTGGCGTGTACACATCGCCGATCCTACTGCCCTTGGTTGCGCACTTGCTAGAGTCATTCGGTGCACTGGACAAGCTCCAGAATTTCGTGAGCGGTTATGGACGGGAGTTCTATCAACGTGGGGTTGGTTCCAACGCTCGAAGAATTGTACTGGAGAAAGTGGCGCGATATCGAGTTGAGGAAACTTGGTCATTCGGCGATGACATGGCAGTTCAGCCATTTTGGGCGGGGAAAGAGCTCAACTGGCGGATCAGTGATGTCAGTCCGTCCATGTGCAACCATGATCGCATGCCACAGGACCTTGCTACCAGGAGCACTGGGCGGTGACAGGAGACTCGAAATGGATGTGCGGGGGAAGGGCGGTACTGTACTAACCGAGGCGGTGCCGCTGGCTGTGACTGACGCCATGGTGGAATGTGATGATTTGTCGTGTTGAACATGGTGTGCAACGTCGACGTGCTGGACGAGCAGTGCCCGAGTTTCTAGTGTCATGTCCTCTCGTCTCGCTGTGTAGAACGCCGGTCTCGCTACGCTGCACAGTCCGTCGCACGCCATGTCAAGCAGACCTACCGACGCTCTTGACACAGCTTCACAGGACACCGACGCCATCTTGTCTTACTACCAGTCCGCCCACTCGGCCCACGGATCGCAGGACTCGGAGACCTTGCCCTCCGAGCCCAACAATGCCGCGCACACCTCGCATCCTCTCGTCCCTTCCAAGCCACGCGCGGCATCGCCTCCCGCGGCAGGTTCCTCGACCGGTGCTCTTCGTCGTACGGGCATCCCCTCGCAGGGAGGCACTGACAGAAGGCGTCTCGCTATCGTGGAGATGGACGCCAGGAAGCCGTCTGTTCAAGAACGGTCAGAGAATGGCTCTGAACTTGGGATTCGGCGCTCCGACTCCGGTGGCGGTCCACATAATTCGCGCTCCCGCCTCGAGGCCAACTTCCGAGGCGGTCTGGCTTTGGTTGCACCGCCAGACGCGTCTCCTCAGAGTTACTCGGCCTTGACGCCACCCAGGACTGCTCCTGTGTCCAAGCGACAACCCTCCATCACCGTCCCGCCCAGCAACCCCCCGGATGCTCTCGCAGCTTTCCCAAAGGTCAGCCTTAAGCTTGGTCACATACCCCGCAAGTCATCCCGTGAGGTCGCCATCGTCGGTACAACCACCTTCCCCGGTTCTGCATCGCTTCCACAGCAACACTCCAACTCCCTCACCACCGATTCGCTCAGGCCACCCTTATTTCAGATACCGCAGTCAAGGTCACCGTCTCCCGGTGTTTCCGACGTATCGGACTCGGGCTGTTCAACAAGCCGCGGACGTCAGAGAAAGGATGCCCTTGCACCTGGTGTCAGCCCTATCAAGGCCACTCCTGTACGAACACCGAACATAGGCGAGTCAAAACATATAAGTGATCGCGTTGCTGGTCCCGTCGTCATCAGTCTCTTTCCTCAATCTCCGTCACCTAGTCCAGTATATTCAAGTCCACACTCTAGTGCACAAGACCTCATGTCTCCTAGAACAAATATTTCTAGTCCTTTGACCCCGTCAACTGCGTTGACTTCTCCCGTGACGACGCCTTCTCCATACTTGTATTATCAGCCCGGTCTGCATGCCACCGCAGGGCCACTTCCGCCACCGCCCCAAGCTGTCTTTACCATTGATCCTGGGACTCCACCGCCACCACGACCTCCCAGGCATTCTCCCGTTCGAAAGATAGATGACCTGGAATCAGTGAAACAAGTACTAAAACTACCACCCCACGTCACGGCTGCTCTCAGTGCTAAATCTTCGGCGTCGTCGTCCGAGAAAGGTGCTATATCTGCAAGTTCCCCGGAGAGGATCGGAGCGGTCTCTCCTGCGACCGCTTCTATCCAGGACAGCCCTCAGAGGTACGCGGTTTCCCTTAGTCGAGCTACACATTGGATGAAGTCGGAACTAGTTCGCATGAAAGCTTGTGTTCCGATCCCAAGCCTCACCATGTCCGAGAGGGCGCCTTTCCCCCGTCAAGACTATGCACGTTAGATTCTGATGTCCCGCCTCAGGAGATCGCGATATCATTACCTCGTCTTGACTCGATGGATGATCTAGTGGCTTCCATAGGTCTTGCGATTGACGACATGGGGATCATGAACTCCACTGATGTACCCCCGCCGACCGTTGTTGAACCCCCACGCGGACATGAAGGATGGAGCGGTAGAAAAGGCTTAGAGATCCGTCGGACTGAAAACCCCAAGCTCAGTCCCAGCCGTAGTCTTAGCCCAGAACAATCTCATGTCGACCCGCTCCCATCCTCGCCTCGCTCTGATGAAAGCGTGGCACAAAATTGGGTAGATCCTGACAAAACAATCACTCGGGATGAGGCAGTACCACCCGTTCCGGCGAAGAACGACCTGCCTCATCTAGACACGAGGTCACCGAAGAATGCGCTCAGCATCAAGCGTTTTTCGTCCCTACCACGCACGCCCTCTTTGGTGTCACTCAGCCGCCCTTCTGTTAGGAGCAAGCGTCTGTCCGGGACACCTTCGCCTTCAGTTGCTCATTTCGTGTCACAACTGAAACCACTGGTGCGGAAGACAAAGTCACCGTATCCGCCTGCGATGTTCTTTGCAGACGTGACTGTGAAACGAACTGCCCTGGAACGATCGATAGGTTATGCACTTAAAATCAACGAATTATACAGCTGTGACTGCGGTTTGAGTGATTGGGTTGCTGAGACAAGGTACAAGGGTAGGTCTGGATCTTCGCCGCCTCTTCATGTCTAGTTGACATGGTTCATCTGATAGCTATTCACCCCCACTCGTCAACTAAACGCTCCACCGTGAATTCCTCAAGGGGTCCACGTGCCCCATCTACTTCTTCTCCTTCAATTGCTCCACGCCACATATCTCAATCGTCCACTGATTCAGGCGTCACGTTTCCAATAAGAGCTGATGCCTACTCTGCGACCGATCTCGCCCCTCGTGCCGTTGGAGACGCTAGCCCGCCCAATGCACTGCCCCCTCTTCCTTATCCAGCTTTAGCCGCAGCTCCTCGAAATATCGGTCCCTCTCGAGCGTCTACGATGATTGCCACCTCGTCGACCTCGTCTAGTCGTTCCGTTGTTTCGCCATCAGCTGCAAAAGCCCCCGGCGCCTTCTTCGCCTCTCTCGGACGTAGGGCTAGTATGAAAAAGGAGAAGCCCTTGACTCCTTCGTCTCCTGTGAAGACGCTTTCCAGGAGCCCCCCGAGGAGCACGTACGAGCAGACTAGCCCACGCCAAGCAAACCTTCCACTCATCCCACCATCTGTCCCTGGTGGTCCCCGCGCACCTCCCAATCGCATGCAAAGGTCGCAGACCATTATCGTCGCTTCCCAGAATTTTACGAGTGAAGAACGTCCTCAACGTTCCAGTTCGGTGACTCGGAGACCCTCTCTTTTCGGTAGTCGTCAGAGCGGGAGCGCACAGCAACGTGACAGTCTAATGTCAGGAGCGGAGTTCAACCGACAGGTCGACAAACTCGCAGCTCTTCTTCCAAAGGCGGACAAGAATATGCTCGCTATATACCTACGTCGAGCTGGCCAGGATATGCTGGCCATTGGACAATACCTAGAAGATGAGAAGAATGGTACCCTCCGATACGAATGATGTTACACTAATGTTCCTATCCCATTTCTTCTGCTTTTGCTGTCGTCAACGCTGATATTCATCTGCACCTTACACTACCTTACATATTAAGAAGTGGATCTCTAACGTTTAACCACTGATGTATGTATGTATTTTGTTTTTACCTGTTATACTGATGTGAACCCTATGCGTACGGGGTTCAGGTTGTGGCACTTACGCGCGGGTGACTGATGGCCGTTTACCTTGCGGGTCTGAATCCCTTCTTTGTCGGCAGGTTGAATGCTACAATGAAGAAGTTGAAGGGATGTGACATGTGGAGTATATCTTACGAACGCCGTTGTTGAACCGGATGGGACCTCGATGAACCTGTACCCCATCCACTCGAACCAGGCGGTATTCCCGAGTGCGCCCCCTTGACAGTCTTTGGAAGAAGTAAATGTTCCACTTCATGGGCGCTGTCAGATCGATCAGAAACTGAATTGGCCATGAGAGGACGATCCCCTGCGTTCAGAGGATGGCGATGTGTAGAGGCAGCTCGAGTGGGTACATTTGAGTGTGACACTAGTCCGGTGCGCCCTTGCTGGATCCCTACACCCCCCTTTGTAACGCGATTGAGGAGAGGTGTCCGTTGTATCTAGTACATGGTCAGACAAAGAAGTGTATCAGGGGTGGCTGGATTTACCCCGACGGCCTCCATACCGCCAACTACAGCTCCCATGTCGACCTCTCCAATCACTTGTCTCGGCTGGTTGTCAAGTGAGCGACCAAAACTATGAGCGAGAGGCTGAATCACGCAGGAAGTATCAGGACCGAGAAGAGCCTTCCTCTTGACTCTATCAAGTTGAGCCTATATCAACCTTATCAGGTCGAAGCAATAACGACGTCGACGGATACAACCTTTAGTTTCTGATACTCTTTCTCTCGCTCTCTTGACGTATCCTGTAATTCGAGAACTCTCCGGCGCTCTAATTCAAGATCTCTCTCCAACTCTGTTTATAAAGCAGGAGGATGTCACGACATCTCGGCCATACTGATCTTTACCTGTAACTTTGCTTCCAAGAAGATTGATTTCTCCGTTGGCTGGGGATTACACACTCAAGTCGTGAGGTAGCTCAACGGTACCAGGATGGTGCATACCTTCCCTTATGACATTTTCTAGCTGTTTCTGCAGCTGCGCATTCTTATCATTGAGGTTCCGGGTGACGGCATGCTGAAACGAGCTGTGCGACAACACATATTATAGAGTATATCGTGAATAACCACAGTGACGCACTTCTCTTGGTGTATCTGATATTGCCAAAATGACAGCGCGCTTGCTGAGTGTGAACTTCAGAAAGTAGAGGGTCACAGCGACACGAACCGACTGCAAATCTCCATGACGATAGATGGGCTCAACCCTGAGAGAACGGACTTGCAGCGGGATCAGGGATGATACATGTTGTAGCGCGCCTACGTACCGTTTTGTAGTCGTTTGTCGGCCGCAAACAGCAGACCTTCCCTCTCGTTAATAATAATAATTCGGATAGATTCAGCTTATTACCACCACGTCATCCCTATTAGGGGGTAGTGGTATTTTGGAGACAGGGCTTATGGGAGAGAACGTGTTTACTTACGGCTCCGTAAGCGAGGTCTCGCAAGCTATGTATGTTAGAGAATCGTCGAGCTTCATCCGGGGTGGAACCATACCTGGACAGAGGCGGGACAGATTGAACAGCTCGTTGGCGCACTCTACTATTTAAATTGGTAGCAGATCATTTCGAAAGACCACAAAAGTCACGCTGGTCAACCTACAACAGAATATATGCGAGCCTATCCTCACGATTTTACTTGATTCTGGTTCTCTGTAAGGAAGAAAACATGGTGACTTACAGGTCGTCTGCGTGATGGATACATTTTTGGACGAACAGCAAGGTCAGTGAAAGCGTGAGCACGATTCTCTAGAACGCACCACCACCGCTTTGTCGACCAGTGTTTTCCTACAGCTGAGCCGATTACATTTTAAATCGGAATCCATTTCCGAGTACCAACGAAGTACTGAAGAGCGCGTACTAATTCCGTATTCAGTAGTGGATGGTCAAGCTTAAGAAGAGCAAGCACGCGTGGCAGTGTCATTCTCCTCAGCCATCGATAATATGTAAGTCTATGTCAAGACATATCAAGTACACAGTACGAAGATGTGTAGCAGCAGTAAGTAGCGGTATCGCCAGCGAGCGTTCTTGATAATCCCACGAAGTCAACACGAATGTAATAATTAGTATGTCAGTGTGGCCATATCGAAGTCCCGAAAAATGAAAATGCCGAAAATGTAATAATTAATTGTCAAGGTCTCCATGCGTGTCGAGCTGGTGTGTTGAGTATACTTGTCCGAGAACGATGTGTGGGTGGTTTTGACGGCGTGATCGGACGGATCGGAGGACCATCCGGGTTTGCGCGCCGCATGAATTGCAATGGGGCTAACGGTGACCCCGATGATGAGGAAGACTTCACAGTGTGTGGACTGCGAGCACCTGGCGTGGAGAGAGTAAACGACGGAATAAATGGACCAAGGGGTTCTGGAGTCTGTGGGGGCGGAGGTGTTGCGACGATTTCTGGGGCTTCAAACAAGGTCGTAGAACTAATCCATTTTTCCTCTCTTGATCCGAACCGAGGTGAGCCGAATCGTGGTGACGATGCAGGAGACATTATCCTGAACAAGTCTGCAAAATGATCCTTGATGAACCTGGACAAACGGTGGTGCGTGTTAGCGGCAATGGTTCATCAAGACCAAATCACGTACTTCGACAATTCCTGCCACCCACCCCCAACACGAACCATTACGGTTTGCGACCGAAGGATTCGACAGAAGCAAAGTTTAGGTTCTTGGTCGCCAATCCAGTATTTGCCGCTTTGATCCTTCCAGGTGTCAGCGACGACTTCCACATTGATATTCACAGGAAGTTTGTTCACGACGTCTCCCACGGCAACATCGAGTTTGTTCTCCGGGTTAGCGATATATGTTTTTTTAGGGGGAGGTTGGGTCCGACGAGAAGGGGTTTGACTCCTGTTCACCACGGGGAAAGACGGTCTCGCCGCGCGAGCCCAATTTGACATGGACGATGATGACCGCGTCGGATTCGTTCGTGAGTTAGATGACATTTCCGATGGCGTAGGAGACCCCCCTGACCTCGTTTGCACTCGTCGCCGTGCCGTCAGGGAAGGTGTCAGAGCCGGAGTAGATACGGCAGATGACATACTAGTCGTGCGCTGTCGGGAAGCAAATGTGGAACTATATACAGACGAAGAGAAGGCTGGTGATGCTGAGGTGACGGGTCCAGAAACTGAACGAGTAGTGTCCACTGACGCCATGGATAATCTGCTCGATGAGCGGTGGTGACTATTGCAGGAGCCGGATAACGCACGCCGGGTGGAAGGGACATTCGGGGCCAGCAATTGACCTCCGCCCGACCTGCTCGCTGAGAGATTCGAATACTTGCCGGTTTTCCCACCTTGAGAAAGTCTGGTGTGGTTCGCATGATTCAATCCTCCTGAGTAAGAGCTGACACCGGAAACAGACGTGCGGCTGTTTCGACCGGAACTGGCTACACTGGACGGTCGCGACCTCTTGCCCCCAATGATATCATTTGCCATATCTTCCAGTTCCAGCCAAGTTTGCTGGGCACGTTGGTGCTCACTGACGGCGCGAGGATCGTCGTTAACTGGCTCTAAATATGTTGTCGCTTGCGCGAGCATTCTCCTGGTGAAGCCAATTCTAGCACGGAGTTGTTCCTCCGGGGGTAAGCGAGGTGATGAGACGTGTGTGCTTGACAGTGGCCCTGCGGGAGGCGCTGGAAAGCTGTCGATGTGTTCCAACAAGTCGCTCAGAGCCATGTCGCATTTACGGGCTATATCTTCCAGATCAGCTAGTTGACGGATGCGTTGCATAAGCCCCTGGGAGGCATCCAGCTCGCTCCTTAGCAACCGAAGTTCCAAGTCAACGGACGTTAGGAGTGCCGAAACGGGCAAAGCTGCTGAGGCAGAGAGGATGGTAGAAAGACGAGCATTCATTTTTCCATAGTCCTCCAGAGTTGGTAAGGACGCAATGCGTAGGGACGTTGCCACGGGTCTGGCGACCGAGTTGATGTCGATGGAACCCAGTTCCTTCCTAAGTGTGACAATCCTGTCCAGCAGCTCGTCTCTTCCTTGTCCTTTGGTAGGAGAAGGCGAAGGAGCTACCCTCAATCCAAAAACATCTACGAGTGAAGAGTCAGCACCGCAATGACGAGGGTACGACTAACACTGACCCTCTTCCAAAACGACGGTTGGGCCAGACATGGCTTCCCCATAAACACAGTCAGGGATATTTTTCTCGATCGAGCCACTCCGGGGTTCAGCAACTTTTGCCTGCTTACATTTCGCGGTAGATTTGTCTCTTGAGTCTGCTATGTTCTCTGCAGTGGCCTCGCCTCGTCCAAGTTCTTCGGCTTCCTGTAGAGTAACAGAGCTCACTCTCTGGTGTTCCTCGTGTCGCAGATGTACATCGAGTGACTCTCCCTGAATATCTCTATTCGATCGCTTCTGGTCACGAGTTTCATCATGCGCAGCCGGCTCCTGAGCTAGTTTACCTCCCTCGGAAGCAAGCAGGTCACGCCATCTCTGCACTGCGATCCGCTCACGCTCTTCCTGTTGTCCCTTCTGCTCAGCTTCTTTTTCGCGTTGGATGCGTAGAACCTCGAGTCTCTGAGATTCAAGGATAAGAGCTTCGGATATTCTGCCCTTGACTTCGGCCACCCTGTCGCCCCACGTGTTAACCTTGATTTCTAAGTCATCCACGGCTCGTCGTCGAGATGAAAGTAGTATTTCATACGAATCCTGATCGCGAGATGCTGGTATGAACTCCATGTCGCGTATGGATTCTCTGATTAATGACAATGAACGAGAAAGACGTGAACGATGATGGGAACAGTGCTCTTCGACAGCCTGAGAGATTTCCTGTATATTCTGGAACTTCAGATCGGTCTGCGATATCGAGGCGAAAGAAGTGCATAAAGACTCGAGATCTTGTGTGACTTCATGCAAGTCACGAGTTATTGAGGGTATTGCAATATCAACATCTCTAGCCATGCGAGCGAGCTGGAGATGGTCAGCTTTTCGGCATAACCTTTCCGACTCTCCGGTAAGCCTCATGGCCAGAATGTTGGAGTCTGCACGAACACTGTCATCCAGGTCGCTCAGCGAGAAAGGTAGCTCGACCGCAATGGATGATGCGGGAACACCGAGTCGAGTGTCATGGGAAGAAAACCTTTTACGAACAAAGGTGGTGGACGTTGGATCGCGAGGATTTGGAGCGACAAGAGGTACTCGATGGGCGATACCCTCGGTGAATGTCTTGACAGCCTCACAAAGGAGACTGGCATCCTTCTGTAGCTCCGAAGATACCTCTGAAATGCGTTCGATTGGCAAATCCCCAAGGAACACCACTTCAGTAGCCGTATTGTACCGGATTACGAGGTCTTCAATTCGTACTTCTAGGTCATGTACTTCTTCCCGGAGTGAAACCATGGCCGCAGATTGCGCTCTGACCGCGTCCAATAGCTGCAGCATCTGGCTGACGTTCTGTAGTCGACTCATGAGTCCGCTGTGTGTCTGAGAAAGGAATGAATCTAATGGTGCTGTAAGAGAACTCGATAGGGAAGCTAGGGGTATCGCCACGTCGTGGGAGAGTGTCTCGCGCACAATGTCAAGGCGTTGAAGCATGTCCGGCAAGGTAGCGATAGGGTCCAAATTCCGAGACCGAGGGGTCTCAGGGGTCAAAGGTTCTGCATTAGTTCCATCCGTCGATCTCCATTTCTCCCTCTCCATTGTTG